>CALYDF020010240.1:0-10145 GCA_944474145.2 Dicrocoelium dendriticum
TCTCGACAAATTCGAGAATAAACTATTTATTTACTGATTTATTTATATGCGGGCTTGACAGAAGGATGAAGGGGCCTAGAAGGTGCATTATATTTTTAATTGATCGTATATTGAGGAGGAGGAGAGTGTACGATTCGTATTAAATAAATAACTGGTTTATTCTCGTCACTGCGAGGCACACCATCAAGGGCGTGATCATGGTATTACAAAGATGTATGATCAGCAATTGCACAAATTGGTACATTTTGACCAATAGCATGGGAATTTATGTGTGTGTTGAGATGTAAAACTATGTTTAACTGTGTATTTGGAAGGGGACATGTTGTGTGAGTAGGTAAATGTAACTGTGTGTGCTTTTGTTCGTTGTGTTCGCCATGAAAGGGGGAATCAATGGAACGCTTTGAATCAGATAACGTCCGTGCTGTGTGAATGATTCTCCGGAAAAGGGAAGAGGCAGTGACTTTATTTAGTGGCGAGTCACATCCGCCACGTCACAGTGTTGTTAAACGGATGCTTGTGGCTTTTTATAGGGAGAACGCTTGCCAGGCGAAATCCCACCACATCCTGGAACACTGCCGCCGAACCATTTGCTGGAACGGGACTTACCCGAACCACCCAGCTGGCACCACGAGGAGGTTGTTCGGCTAGCCAGCCGTCATTGGGTCGTCAGATTCTGTAGTAGGGTAGTAACAAGACAGTGGTGGAGGCGTTTCCGATGCACTGTAATCTACAGTTCCCGGGTTGCATACGTCAGGCGATGTGGCAGCCAGTACTAGTGCTACTGGTATGGGGACAACCCCTACAGGTGTAGGAGTCAGCAGATATCGGCGTGGGAGGGTGTGTGTGCTTGAATAATGTGACGTAGCGGGCCGTGTCCCGGTAAGTTTCATAAGAGGGGGTTGTGACAGGCTGGAAAGATTTGGGCAGCTCTATCTGCATTGGCGAAAATTGACATGGTGCCCAGGATGTGGGGTAACAAAGGCGCGGAATGGTGTGGATATGGGGACAGACCCTTAGATGTGTTCAAGACAGAAGCTGGAGCCGGAGTGAAAGTGGGGTGTGAATAGACAGCATCAGGGCGAAAAGAAGATGGGTAGGTGTTAGTTACTTCGCTAGCAACCTGACAAAGAAATGGGTAGTGTGGGAATTGGTAACTGACAAGGCATTCTGTCTGGGTTGGCATGACGTTGGATTGTTCAGGAGAACGTTCGTAGGTGAAATGTTTTTTTAAGGTTACCAACTGTGGGTCGGTAGAAGGCAGCCATGAAGTTGAGACTGGCTGTAGACTGTTGTTTGCAGAAGGTGCAAGAGTTGTGCTACATGGAACTGTATTGGTTGGTATGTATAAGGCGGGCCGTGTCCCGCATTGCCCCATAAAAAGGGGGTAGAATTAGTGGGGGCTAAGGTAAACTGCCTTGGATGAGGTGCGTATTTGGCCTGGTTTGTACGGTCGTCTTGCGTAGACGTCAGTGGCGCAGGTAGGCAACTCACCTTATTAAGTAAACCCTTCAGCTGCGTCCGACTACGCTTCGTCCGCGACATATGAAGCTCATGTGATTGCAAGTGAGCGGTGTGTGGACTAGAAATGACTTGTTTAGCAAGTTGCTTCGCCGGCGCGAATGGCGTATGTAAAACTGTATGGAGATATGGTGAAGTGGCGCTGCTTACACTGGTACGGTTGCGGCCGCGATCGAGCCCTGTGATGTGTGGTTTTTCAAGTAGATAAGGCTTGTGAAGTGAGAAAATGTGTTGGGGCACTACCACACTCGTAAATGAAGGTGACTTTTGCGGCGATCTGGGCTCCTGTTTATGTGCACTGTGATTATTGAATTTGACGGTGTGATGGTACCTCATTGGCTTTGATAGCCGTGCTTTGTGGCTATTTCTGTTGTTAGGTTGGCGTGAGTTTTTCAAGGTTCGCTGAGTTGGGAGCCAAGTACAACTCTTGGATCCGTTGTTGTCATGAACCAGCAGAACGGAAGCATCGGGCTATTCAAGTAGATAAGGTTTTCGGTGTGGGATGCCTTGGGGCGTTACTACATTCATAAATGGAGATGATGGCTGCGGGGATCTGCGCTTCAATGCTTATGCGTTGTGAATATTGGAATCGGCGTTGTTTCTGTGCCACGCAGGGGTTGAAAGCCATGCTTTAGAGCGTTTCCTGTTGTTAAGTTGACTTGAGTTGTTCGAGGCTCTTGGGGTTTTAGGCCGATTGCGTCTATTAAGTTGCTTATTGTCAATAGGCAAGTAAACAACAGAATCAGACTTATAAGTGTGGCCTACAAGGCCAATAGTAGACTCAACACTCATGTCCGAATCGCTATGTGACATAGCACTTGCAGTATCAACGGCAATAGCAGTGAGTGAGGGTGAAAACGACCTGTTCAATGCAGGCTGAAAGAAGCTTCCTGTTATGGTGGGTTTCGCGGTGAGAGAGTGTTTCTGCTTAGGGTCGGTGACAGCAGGCAGTGGAGTATCCAAGTTAGATACCCAGTTAAGAATGCAATTAGATGGTTGACCAGGTGCGACATGAGTGTTATGCATGTCTGAGTAGCCATAAGTCACATCGCTAGAAGAATCGATGGTTATAGCAGCCAGTGCAGACGAAGATCCATTATTGACTTCAGTCCAAGGCAAGCTTCGCGCTGTTGCAGATTTCGCATCCGAAGTGAGATTTTGTTTTGGAGACAAGTCGAGGTCTATCGCTGGCACGATGGTCGGTTTAGCCGAAGATTTTGCAGATGAGTCAATAAGAGCATTGCGCTTGCCCTCTGGCTTGGTTGACGACATTAAGGATCTTTGAAGTGGGGTTCTGTCAGGTTTAATGATAATCGGCCCAAGGTTTGCCACCGTGGACACAATCAGCCTACGGCCTATAAATGTTTCATCAAGTTGTGGAGTAGGGAAAGTCAAAACTATGGGGCAAGTGCGAGTTTTACCAGACTTGCGCAGCCGTTTGCATGCACAGCAATCTGGTGGTGTGTTGCATGCACTTAAAAGAGAACGTTTCACTTTTTCAAGTGGCAAGCGATCAGGTACGTTGAATATGACGGCATTCTGGGAACGACGTACACGTTCCGTTACTTCGTCGTTAAGTGCTGCTAAAAACTCGCCAGCGGAGTTCAGTTCATTTGGGTTATCAGTTTTCATTAATCCCGACAGCACCGACAGTGGTTTGAGGTTCTCCAAAGTTGCAGTCATCGTAAGCAGCTCATTTTTAAGCACGCTAAGCTCATTTTCTAATTGGTGAATTTTGACTTGAGCTGCGCTAAGTGGGTCATCAAGCATGAGCCTGCAATCCTTCACCACGGATGAATATGCTGAGGGTGCACTCGTTGCTACTGTTTGTACTGCTCTCTTTGAGGAAAGAGAGGGATTACAACGTTTAGCACGCATTGGTCAGGAGTAAACAGAGAATGACAAAGCAATAGACAGCGTGAAAACCGTAAAAATGGGTAAGACACGGAAAACGACGGAGAGTTGCAAAAGCGATGAGGGAGGTAGTATAGAATATATTGTGCTACTGATTAGTAACACAAAAAGACCGACAAACTGGTTATACGCGATTTTCGAAGATCTGAACAGCAACGCGAAAAATACGCACCGTTTCAAATTCGCGCTGTGGTCTGAATGCGGCGGCAGCCTAAAAAGTTACAATACGTATCGAAATTGAAGAAACGAGAGGTATTCTTCGGTCTGTTGTAATGTAGGATGAACATCCGTAGTGCGAGACCCAACGGTCTAATAAGGCCCGGACAATAGTTGCAGCTTTGCAGTCTGTTACGGGAATGGCTTCTAGCCACCTGGTGAAGCGGTAGACACATGTAAGGATGTATACGTATCCGCTTGACGGAGGCAAGGGACATACCAGGTGTACGTGCACATGCCAGAACCGAGATTCCGGGGCAATAAATGAAGCAAGAGGACTGCGAATGTGACGATGTAGTTTGGAACGCTAGCATTGAATGCAGGCGTGAGCCCAAGGATGAACATCTTTGTTTACGCGTGACCAAACGAAACTATCGGTGACCAGTTTCAAAGAGGCACGGACACCGGGATGGGATAGTAAGTGCATTGCGGCAAAGACTGTGCGTCTGAAGGAGACAGGCACGAGGGGTCTAGCACAACCTGTGAAAGTGTCACGGCGAGTGGTTCCTTCCGTGCTTTGTAAAGGAATAGGTTGCACATGCAACGAAGTGGACTGCAGAGTGCGTTATATGTCTTCGTCTTGAGCCTGAGCCGATGCCATTGCGGTTAGATCGACGGTAGGCAAAGACTGCAGAGTGAGGTTGACGCGTGAGAGAGCGTCGGCGACGGGATTGTCGACACCTGAGACATGACGTATGTCAGCAGTAAACTGCGTGACAAAGCCTGGGCGTCTTGTTTCCCGTGGTGAGTATTTGTCTCAAGCAGAGTTGAAAGGAAAGACGAGGGGCTTGTGGTCAGTGTAGATCGTGAATACGCGGCCTTCGATGGTGTGCCGGAAGTGACGAACGGCTAGTTAAATGGCGAGCAATTCTCTGCCAAACGTGCTGTAGCAGGATTCCGCTGGCTGCAGGCGTTTGGAGAAGAACCCAAGGGGTTGCCATTGCCCACTAACGTGTTGTTGGATGACGGCTCCTACTGCGACGTCTGAGGCATCAGTCGTAATAGAAAGTAATGCAGTCGATTCGGAATGAGCGAGAAGGGCTAGGTTGGAGATAGCATCCCTGAGCTCGGCGAAGGCTGCATGTACTGTGCCAGGGAAAGCGAACTTACGTTCATTTCCTTTGATTAAGTCAGTCAGAGGCTGCATGAGCTGAGCGCAGCGCAGAATGAAGCGGCCATAGTAGTTGATTAAACCACAAAATCGACAGAGGTGTTTGATTATAGTCGGAGCTGGGAAGTCCTTGATTGCGTGGCGCTTATCACGAAAGACTTCAACACCAGGTGATGAAATGTGGTGGCCTAGGAATTCTACCGTTGATTTCCTGAGTTCGCACTTACTCGGGTTGACTGTGACACCGTGTTGCATCAAGCGCTGGATGGGAGTTCAAAGGTGCTCGAGGTGCTCTTGTTCCGATGAACTGGCTACTAAATTGTCAACAAAGTAGGAATAAGCGACGTCTAGGCCACGAGTGACATCTTGAATGAAGCGTTGGTAGGTTTGTGCGGCGTTGCACGGTCCAAATGGCATCCTTAAAAATTCAAACAAGCCGAAAGGAGTGATAACGGCTGTTTTGGGAGTGCTTTTTCTTCTACAGGTAGCTGGTGATAGGCGCGAACCAGATCGATCATACTGAAGGTCGTATTACCTGTGAGACATGCGGTAAGTTCTTGCATTGTTGGGATAGGATACATATCTGGGACGGTTAGGCGATAGAGTGCACGGTAATCACCGTAAGGGCACCGGTCACCGGTTTTCTTGGGGACCATCTGCAGGGGCAAGCACGGAGGACTGTCGGAAGGGCGGATTATTCCAAGTTCAAGCATGTGCTCAAACTCCGCTCTAGCTACCTTTAGTTTCTCGGGCGATAGTCGGCGTGGATGGCATGACAAAGTTGAGCCATTCGTCCGTATGTGGTGTGTGGCTTGGACTGCTACAGGCAAAGCTGTGTTCATTGGCTGAGTAAGTTTGGAATACTGTGAAAAGATGCTGGCGTAATCTGGCGAGGTCTGAGGGAAGGCGTAGACTAGTGTTATAGATGTGGCATTGGCGGTGATGCCACGTACACTGAGTTTTGTTGCAGTGTCGACTATCATCTGGCGTTTCGCATCGATTAAGAGGTCGAAACGCCTGAGAACTTCAAGGCCGATGATGGCAAAGGGGACTGCAACGACGGTGAATACCCAGCGGAACTTGCGACAAAGACGTAAGTCCAGGGAAAGCGACCGATGACCATAGGCGGCTGTTGGCGTGCCACAAGGGGGGGGCACTGAGGCTTGTTGAACAAGAAGTGAGAGGCTCACCTGTCATAGGGGAATGACGCTGACTTCCGCCCCGGTATCAACTAAGAATTAGGTCTTGAAATCATAATCTGTAATGTAGATAAGACGACGTTGGGCTTTGCCGACACCATTAGTCCCCATTACGGGCCGGTGTGGCGGATCATCTATAGCGGAGTAGCTACATGGCTGTACGCACTTACGCGCTTTATTACCAAAACGCGAGTTGTAAAAGCGGTAACCTAGGGCATCAGGTTTTGTGCGACGGGGCGATGATCCAGTGGCTGCAGTGCTTACGGGTTAAAGTGAGTTCCTCGATCTGGCGCTGAAGCGACGCTATCTGCGATGATAATGCCTCTATTGCCGACGGATGGCTAGTCGCGGATGTTGATGTGGTTGCTCCGGCACAAAGCTGCTAAGGTGCTTTGGTTTCAGTCTCCGGCTGGTGACGTTCGTGGACGCCGTCTGCCAGATCTGGAATTGCTGTGATTGGCAAGTCATTTGCTACCCCAAGGATAGTCTGATTGATTTCAGGAAGGCGTTGCATCCACAGCTCGCGGAGAATCCTCACGTCCATGTTGAATTGGCCGATGAGTTGTTGCATTTCGCGCAAAAAGGCTGAGGAGGTCTTATCTCCTAGTTGCAGGTCATTAAATAGTTGCTGCAGACGGACCTTGTCAGAACACGTGATTCGCTGAATAATCGCCTGTTTAAGAGTCTCGTATTACATTACTTGAGGGGGAAATAGCATGTCTCTCACCTGCGAGGTATACTCTGTGAAAGGCAAGATATTAGCTGATTATACAAGGCAAAGAATCAGAATATAGGTGCAAAAACCATAACGAAGGATCATTCTCTCAAAGCTGGAGGGGCTGACGCATTAGGATTGACCATGACAGGCTCAACGAAGTTAACCGCGTATGGAGATTGCTCATCTTCTAGATACTCAGTCGCAAAGAGCCGTTGAAAAATGTGGTAGGTGAGAAAACAATGTGATCATAAGTAATGAATCACAAAATCTCTGGAACGAGCTCACCAGACTGAAAATTCAAAATGGCGGACGGCTTGGTCCAGACAGGGGTCACCAATTGTTGAATGGCGCTTGTGATACTAGTCGGTAATGGATGACACGTAAGGGACATGTCAAATACAGGATTGGACAGAAATTGGGGGCGACTGAACCCAACATATATTGTGCAGGCTACAAACTAGGAAGCGAATCAACCAGAGCGAGAACCGGTGCAGCAAGGTACCCATCAAAACGCTTTGTGTCAACGGATGTGCAGTCAGTAAAACAAATAGACCTTATGAAGGTTAAAGCAACCGTAAAATTCAAGGTTACAAAACAATGAAACAGCGCGTTCTCCGGTACACTACACCTGGTAGCCGAGGTGCTCTCTTACCCACTAACTTTAGCGGATATTTTCTACAATTATCTTACTATGGGCTGGGTCTCAGGATAAACTTATTCACAAAATATTAATCTCCAACTTATCGCCCGATTGTGTGTACTTCTGTGCTACTTAAAGCTTTGAGAAACTGCTAAATCCGTGGCGTTTCATGAGCACTTCCGCCGCCGATAGCTACCAGTTTGCAGCTTGACTCATAGCAATTATTGTCACGTACATCGACATATCTTTTTAGTAAAAAGCATCTTTGATTATTAAATGACGTGCTTTAGTATATATAACTAATATCGTATTATGATGTAGCGTTTAGTATAGCGCTTAAAAAATAACATAAAGCCCTTACATATATGGCTTCAATTACTTGCTTATTCGAAAGCATTGGAGGCCTGGACAGGTCAGTGTTTCGCATAGTGGGGAAGAAGTCGGGGGATTTACTCGTATGCATTGATTCTAGACCGTTAAACGAAGTGTTCAGAAAAGAATATTAAATACTACGAAGACCAGATGATGTTCCATGAGCGTTATCCAAAGTCGGGTTGTTTACGAAAGTTGATCTGGCTTCCGCCTTTTGTACGTCCTACTTACAAAGATGCCCCTTTACTTGAGCACATTTGGGAAGCATTTTTGATGTTACCGATAGCCACGCTTATTATTTGGATTGAAAGCATCCAATGGAACGGTGGATACCAGCAATAGATGGTCCACCCGAGTACTCTGGGTAGCGGACTATGTGCTACTTTTTGGTGCAATCAGAGAAGTGGTCATCTGCAATCTATTCAGATTTTTACAGCCTTGCAAAGATAGGAACATTACACGGAAACGTGAGGAGATTGAATTCTGCAGAACGGCAGTAGCTGTTTACAAATAAGTATGGAGTTCAGAAAGGCTGAAGCCGGATACTGGGAAGTAAGGAAGATAAACGAGGTTTCGCCTCCGACTGGTTTGAAAGCTATCAAATGCCTGAACAGGATGATAAATTACCTTAGGTGCTTCTTACCCAGACTAGCTGACTTGATGGTTCCTATCCGGAAATCGACACACAAGGGCGAAGGTTGGAGGTGGAATGCAGAACAAGAAAACGCTTTCCAACAGTTGAAACGCTTGATCACAGATGTCTTTATCTTGGTTTCCGCTTGAAATCCAACGTGACAGTAGCCGGTTCAGCATCATTGCAATGCTCATGATTTCCTGTAATCGAACGCTAAAAGAGGCCGAAAGCTGTCATTCCCAAAACGAAAAATAGATGCGTAAACTGGTCCATGTCGTGGAGCGCTCCATTGAACCTACCTTTAACCGCCGGATTACCGCTTTCACCGACCACAAGCCTCCAGTATCCACAGCCCATAAAAAACCACGTTGCTCCACGTAGCCTGCAACAGATGTTAGTTTGCCACCGGAAGTATGATCTGGAAATAGTCAGTCAAACAGGATAAAATATGCACATTTTTGTAACGCTATAAAATGCACATGTTTTGAGAGATATCTGAAACCAAGAAGACCATGATTTTATTCGTCATACCTATGAGTTGTGTTGCAGAGGAGCATTTCAGCACCTTCAACCTTAAATGGTAAGACACTCTCTAACCTCTCTATCGACTGTGATGATCCGCAGGGAGCGATTCGATCAGTTTTCTATTTTTTCATATGCCAATGGCCTTCCTAGGAGAACTATCTTAAGAGGATACAAATATGCTACCAGTGTTTTGCTGGGATGTATGATCTCGTATTCTGAATTATTCCTCAATTCAGTGTGCATGGCAAGATGCAGGGAAATGGTGTTCATTTAGACTCTTTAATCATAGGGATCTAAACGTAATAATGTGACATTTTCGTAACCCTCGGCGATAAGCTGCAGGCACTTATAGATATCCCAAAACTTTTTGAACGGTGGTCCCATACCCAGATCATCCACCATCCAGTAGCTTGGGAAGGTTTTTTATCAAATCTCTTCTGGACCACGCATGCCTGTAACACAGTACATAAAAACAAAAATGCCGCTTTCTTACGTTCTCATACTTAATTCTTTCCGTAGCATGTTGCTTAAGATTTAGGTTGAAGTTACCATTTATCCCCCATTAGTTACACTGATCCCAATCACCTTTACTTGATTGATTCAGAAAGTAAACATCTAATTTAGGCGGTTGAGAAAGCACATTGCTAGATGCTACGGATTAACCACAGATTCTTTAGTTGATTTGATCATTTCCAGCATCTCAATGTTAACAATAATTTTTTTCTAATGTATAAACAGACCTATTTCATTTACTGCATGGTCACTTTTCAATAAAACTCGCCTTCTCTTCTACGCTTCCGAAATCCGGATTCCACTCTCCCACACTTCCTCGGATTGTAATACTCTCTTGTCTTATTTATAATGTTTGCCTCCTGACCAAACAGATGTCACAAACAGGCTACACGAGCCGCTGTCAGAGTGATACTTATGCATGTAGCTTTCTACTTATATACATTTCTACTGAAACTAGCACTCGGTTTGGCTGTGGCATTAATGAACATTGAACAATGATTCAGCACGGTTAAAATCAAGTGCTTGACAAGTCCCGTACGATAGTTGGAGGAAAAATAAAACTTTAAATAATCCTCGAATAAGTAAATCGTTGTTTTAAACGTCCACCGATTCAAATACCCTACTGCATAACTGGGTGAACCTCTGATTGCACTAACGCGGTTAAGTTTGAATTTCTGTGGTGCCAATCGGTACACCCATTTTGCGGCGTGAATGATTTGCCCTCATAATGCTATGGATGGGTAGCATAAATTAATATAAATCGTTTAGTAGTACTACATAGGATA
>CALYDF020010241.1:0-10111 GCA_944474145.2 Dicrocoelium dendriticum
TATTTGTGAATCTGAGGAAGGGTAATGACGGCCTAACCTACACTCTTGACGGCCAAGCGCTAAGTCTTACACCCCACGCGAATGGACTAGTAACACTCTCGAGCCGCGAGTTTTAGTCTGTGAACAAAACGAACAGCTACATCTTAAAGAACTGCGCATGCTACCCTCGCATATTTATTTAGATACACAACCGGAAGCAAATGACAAAGAATTTGGTAACCGTGGTTAACAAGAAGTATTTTATCATATTTTAAAATGAATTCTCCAAGATAAATTTAACGAAGAGGAGTATATCTGCTGCCAAGCGACGTAACTACACTGTAACTAACCGTTTCTCAATTGAAGGAATATTAGTATTTTACCCACAACTCACACTGCGTTTTCCGGTTTTTGTGTGACTAGGAGAAAGCTAGTTGGAAAAAATTGACAGGTCTCTGACTAACGAAACAATGAAACATGTGCCGATATGGGATCAGCTATGTAGCCTCGAAAATCCATACCCCGTCAACCACGGTGCATGCGCTGACCGCCGTCTTCTTTGCTATTCACTAATTAGTCTTTGGTTCCCAGATATAGCTGAGCATAGGGTTTACAATTGTGATGCTTTAGGCTAATCCACGCTACCCACGGTTTGCGCATACCGTCGCCATAGGTCTGCTGAAGCCACCACTTTGGGGTCAAAAACAATCATTTGTCATATTATGGGTGCTAATGATATATACATTTGTCTTGTCACTCGCTCTGTTCCGCGTGTGTGCCTTGTCACACTCAAAATTAGATATATCTAGGCATATCTGCGACTGTTGATGGCACTGAAATACAATACGAAATTTACTCATCTACCTTTTATCATCCTCTATCCGAGCTTAAATCTTCTGAAGGGTACGTGTTGCTTTAACATTTTAATCAGTCCACTTTTCCTTTTTGTGGTTTTGTAAGCATTATTGTTTCCATGATTATCCGTGTTTCATCTCATTCATATTTTGACAGTAATGTCTTCCGCCTACACACGGGATTTAATACAAATGTTGTGTGATATTACCTGAATTAAATTCACACAAACTGTTAAATTTTCAGTTAAGAGATGGTAGGTTATTGTGCGTATATTATATAGTCGTCCTTATAAATATATATTTATATGAATATCTCTACACGCTTGTAAAAAGTTAAGGTGCGGATTCATGAACCGCGTGGTTCACAAAGCCCCTAAGAGATGATATGAAAGCAGCCAATATAAAATGATACAAAAATGGCATATATATATATATGACATTTATATTGGATGTATGTTTAATACATTGTTAACGGATTTAATATCCCAATGAATATATAATCCACACTTTTACTTTCTATCAAAATATGGTTGTATTTCGCACCACAAATTCTCGTTGCACTCACACACATAGTATTATCTTATTCTAAAATATTTTATCACAGTATATAGTCCCATTCTCTTGACCGTCAAACCATTCACACACCATCAGACCATCCTCACGAAAACTCGTTGTGCCGCTGCCCACGTCTCTGCTCCCACAACGAGAGTAACCGTGGTATCATCTAAATTATCCCAACAGTTTTTAAATCGTATTTGCTCGTTTGGAATTGTACCATATGTTAACCTGTTAAAGTCAACAATATAAAACATTGTGCTCGCCGTGCATAAATTCGTCTGGAAAATATTTCAACAGGGCACTGGAGTTGCGAGAACACGCAACCTAATTGAATGCTAATAAGCGTTAGCGAAATAGTTAATTTAACCAAATTTTATCTAAGGACGATGACACGCTCATGTTCGACATAGGAGGACTGATTCAGTAACTGTATATCTTAAACCGCCAAAATATATGGAAACATAAGTAGGTTTAGGGTTTTCAACTTGAAAGGACTGCTTGCGCACTTGTCATTAATCATCACATAGACGCAAGCATTATGAACTCAAAACAGTTGGTTTAATCAAAGTCACATCCGCTAGAAAACAAAAATAAGCCCAAAGGAATGCTTCGGGATCTCCGTCTCGACTGCTGAACATGAATGAGACAGGCCATACAATCGCTTTTAATGAATCCAAGAGAGGTGGAAATCGATTAAGTGGTGACATTGTTATAAACAGCAAAACCGAACTAACAAATCGGATACGGTCCAAGTGATCCTAATGATGGAGGTCAAAATTAAAGTTAAAATTATCCGTAATAGAGATGGCGCGAGCGGAATGCACCCACACAGCTAATAATCAATAGCAAAATAAAATACTACTTCCTACCTTTGTACTAAGCCTTTCTCAAAGATTGTCTTGCCAACATGATCAAGGCCTCACTGTTATTATAATAGGGCCCCAGTTACAATACAGCTCAAGTTATCTTCATCATATTTTTCCGAAGGAGAAGAAAACCAGTTAAGGGGTGTAATTGTTCGGAGGCGGAAAATCAAGATACCTCCAAATCTGACGTGGTCTATCTGCTCGTAATGATCTATATATGCTTCAAATTGAAATGCCGTCTGAATGGCGACTGATAAATCATAATGCAAATGCAAAGCATATATTATAAACCTAACCTTGAAGAACGTACCTATTTGCCAGAGGTTTCAAGGATATTTGACACACTTTCATTGCGTTTTCCCTCAAATCAGGCTATATGAATCAAATGGGTCCCAAAGAGGAAGAAACCGGTTTTGCTTTTCAGAGGTTGGAGGAGAAATACTGATGCACCTCCTATTCGGATACTGGTTTTCTAATTATGATGATCGTGGTTAATATCAAAATGATCCAATGTCTGACGAGTGATTGCTTGTCGCAATAATCCCCAAGGAGATTATTCAAAATCCAACTTGATAATTCTTACCGCTGCGCTAACGTCTCTCATGGATATTAGAGCATTAGCCATCAAGTCCTCTTACCAAATACACTAGGCCAAGGAATCCACCGCATCTCACGCCATCTCCGTCAGATGTGTTTGAATAATTACGAAAATTATTATGGAGCGTCAACGTTTAGAGTTACAAAACAGAACCCCTTATATCCAGACACTCTACATGGGAACGTAATTAATGTTGTCTAGCTCTGACTGAAAGGAGGTTTGAATATAGAGTGAGCAGTCCAAAACCAAACAGTTTGCGGGTACAAAAATTCAACCGGAATATCACAATAAAGTCGCAAACAGTCATTCAGAATATAAGAAGAGTAATAATTCACGCGTCAGAATTAAAATTGAGGCAAAGTGATAAACACCAACACTGGACTCATCAACATATAGAGAGCAAACGAGGACGAGACCTAATCCAATGCTGAATTTTGGAAGCACGCTGTGCAGTTTGGTTGTAACTCGCAACCTCTATTGATCCTTACGCTTTTTTGAGGTAAACCTTGGTATTTCCCATATCAAGGACCGCATCCTAAATTAATATATTTATGGGTGTTGCTCTTCCAAATAAACGCACACCAAGGCCGCAGTTTTGCATTTGTGTAGAATCATTAGGCGAATATGGCCCAAATGGGTTGGAAAACAGAGCTTAGTAGATCATATCTGGAAGACCTAAACATTTGCTACTGAGATCCGCGAGAAAGGCTTCACAAGTCGGAAGGTGATTCAAAGCATAATTTTAGGAGTACGGCGTGTTGTTGTGTTGCGGATCGCAACTTCCATTGAGAACTCGAGTCAAGTTTAGGCAAACCTTGGTCATTCGGATCTAGGGGACCGTAGGCTAAATGGATATATATGGTGTCGCTCTTCCGGGCTTTGTTCTTCGTGTAGGCTCGTCAGGTCTTGACAGCCTGAGATGGAGTGGAATTCAGTGCTTAGTAGTTCATGACTGATGCCTTGAAACATCAGCTATTGTGATCCGCGAGCAACGATTGTCATAGCGAATAGTATTTCAAAGCTGCATATAGGGATCCCGCTGCGTGTTTCATTGTTGAAATGTAACCTATCCTGAGTATTAGGTTTAACTTGAGGTAATCTTCTCTCATTCCGACATTGAGGAATCTGGTACAACACTTCCGCGGATTCGTCTTGGTTTAGTCTCCGCAGGTGAAGATGGCCTGATCTGAAGTGGAACTCAGATCCTTATAGTTCATGGTTGATGGCCTCAGCACTCCGCTCCTGACATCTATGAGCTACGATTGGCAGAGCGGAAAGCAATTCAAGGCTGAATTTACGGAGCACGACGTGTGGATGTTTTGCGAATCGCAACCTCTCATGAGCCTTAGGCTCAATCTGATTTAATCTTCCTCCCTTCAGAATTCTAGTACAGTATCCTTATTGGATATAATTAGGAGTTGCTCTTTCCAACACCGGCACAATACCACTGCGGTTTCGACTTGGTTTAGACTCGGCAGATGTAGAGGGCCTGATTTGGTGTGGACCTTAGATCATTATAATTCTTAGCTGACAGCCTGAGTACTCTGCTCCGAACCTCCGCGTGCAACGCTTGCCACAGCGGAAAGTAATTCAAAGCTGTCTTTACATGCACGCCGTACCGTAAATCTATATATCTGGGAGTTGCTCTTCCTAACACTGCACATTACGACCGCGACTTCCTCTTAGTTTAAGCTAGGCAGTTGCAGGTAGCATAGCTGGGGTGGAACACAGATATCACTAGTTAATTTCGGACGCCGTAAACACTCCAATACTGCGATCGCCGAACAAAAATTAGAGCCGCGGAATGTAATTTCAATCTTAACTTTCCGAACAGGCCTTGTGGTTGTATTGTGGCTTTGGACCACTTTGAGCTAAACCTCGGTGATTCTGATCTAGAGGACCGTATCTTATATGGACATATTTTTGTGTTCCTCGTCCAAACACTGCCAACACACGATCGCGGTTTCGTGTTTGTTTAGACCATACAGTAGGAAAAAGCCTGGACAGTGGAGGCACTGACTTATTAACCGTATATGGCAGAAGTCCTGAGCACTAGGACTCTGAGATTAGCGAGCAAAGCTTCGCACATCGAAAAGTAATTCTATGCTGAAATTACGGAGCACGCAATGCGTTTTCTAGGATCACACTAATGTAAAACACGGTTACTAATATCTAGAGGACCGCATCCTGAATGGATATATTTGGGTGTTGATCTTCCTAAAGCTAGCACACAATGACCGTGGTTTATTGTTGGTATATACTCGTCAGTTGAAGGTGGCCTGAGCTGCGTTGGAATTTGGAGCTTGAATACACATCGTTGACGCACTATACACTTTGCTACCGGGATCGGCAAAAAACGCTTGGTACAGCGGAAAGAAATTCAAACCTGAATTTATGGAGCATGTTTTGTGGTTGTTTTGAGACCCGCGACATCTATTTATTCCTGAGTTCAACTTGTGGTAACTTTCGGTCATTCATATCTCTAGGACCGTAATCATGGTGGATATATTTGAGTGTTGCTCTTTCGGAAACGGGCACACCACGATTTCTGGCTCTTCTTGGTGTAGGCTTGTCAGATCCTGGTAGCTTGAGCTGGGTTGGAATTCAGAGCTTAGTACTTTATGGCTGACATACTGAAACATCAGCTACTATGATTCGCGAGCAAAGATCGTCACAGCAAAAAATATTTCAAAAGCTGAATTTACGGAGAACGCTGCGCGTTTGGGTGGCGATAAGTAAACTATATTGAGTCCTAGATTTTACTTAAGTTAGTGTTCTATCATTCCGATCACAAGGACCGTGTCATTAATGAATACATTTATTTTTGCCCTTAACAACTCTTGCACACCACGACCGCGGATTCGTCTTGTTTATCTTCGTCAGTTTGAAAAAGCCTGAGCTGGAGTGACATTCAGGGCAATGTATTATTAGTTGACGCCCTGAACATTCCGCTAACTTGATACGCGTGCAACGCTTGACACAGCGGAAAGTAACTCAAAGCTGGAGGTAAGGAGAACTCTGTGTGGTTGGGTGGCGGCTCGCAACTTGTGTTGACTTCCATACTCACTTAGGGATAATTTTCTTCCATTCCGATCTCCAGGACCGTATCCTAATTAGATATATTTATGTGTAGCTCTTCCCAACCCTGGCACACCACGACGGCGGTTTCGTTTTGGTTTAGAATCGGCCGTTGGCGATAGCCTGAGCTGCGATGGAAATAAGGGCAACGTAGTTATTTGCTGAAGCCCGGAAAATCTGCTGCTGATCTCTGCGATAAACACGCTTTACAGCGGAATTAATTCAAAGCCGAAATAACGCAGCAAGTTGTGTGGTTGGGTTGCGACTCGCAACTTCTATTGAAACTTCGTTTCATTTTGAGGGAAAGCTTCGTTGAATCCGATATCGAAGACCGCCTCTTAAATGAGTATAGTTCAAGTCTGCCCGTCCCGAAACTGGCACACCACGAACGCGACTTACTCCCGGAGTTGACTGCTCAATTGGGGGTAGCTTAAGCACGTTTGGAATCCAGAGCATAATAGTTATTGCCTGACGCACTGAACACTCTTCTACTGAGATCCGCGAGCAACGCTTGACATAGCATAACATAATTCAAAACTGTATTTACAGAGCACACTGTGTGGTTGTATTGCGATTCGCGACCTATATTGGCACCTCGACACTATTTCAAGTAAACCTCGTATTACCATCTCGAGGGTCGTAACTTAAATGATTATGTTCGGGTGTTTCTCTTCCAAAAGCTGGCACACCAGGAACCCGGTTTCGTCTTTGTTTTGGCTTGAAATTTTGAGATGTCATGAGCGGGGTTATATACCTTAGATCAATATTTCTTGGCCGACACCCTGTGCGCTCTGCTACTGCGATACGCAAGCAACTCTTTGCACAGAAAAATGTAATCCAAAGCTGAATTTGCGGTGCACGCTATGTGGTTGATTTGCTACTCGCAACTTCAATTAAGACCTCCGCTTTCCTTGAGGTAATCCTCGGTCACTCGGATCTAGAATACCTTATCCAAACTTTTATGCATTTAGATGTTGCTCTTCCAAAACTGGCACACCACGACCGCGGTGCCGTCTTTGTTTTGGCTCGGTGGTTGGAGATATCCTTATCTGCGAATCTCTCAGATCTTAATAATTTATGGCAAACGCACTGAACACTGCTACGGACATCCGCCAGCAACGCTCTGCACAGAGAAAAGTAATTCAAAATTGTAGTTGCGAAGCACGCTGTGTACTTGGGTTGCGACATGCCACCTCTTTTGAAATCTTTGCTCGCTTTTAGGTAAACCTCGTTTAATCCGCTATGGAGGAACCTATCTTAAATGAATATATTTTAAGGTTGTTTCTCCCAAAACTTTCACAAAACAAAGCGGTTTCTTCTTTGTTTTGGCTCGGCAGGTTGAGGTAACTTGCGCATGGTTAGAACCCAGAGCTTATAGTTCGTAGCTGACGCACTTAAGACTCTGCTACTGAGATCCGCGAGCAAAGATTGGCACCTCGGAAAGTAATTCAAAGCTGAGTTTACGGAGCACGCTGTGTGGTTGAATTGCGACTCACAACATCTATACAGACGTCGGCATACCTTTAGGAAAACGTCGGTCACTCCGATCTCAAGGATCGTCTTCAGAAGGAATATATTTTCGTTTTGCTCTTTCCAACACTGTCACACGATACTCGCCGTTTGGTCTTGGTTTGGGCCCCTCAAGTTGAGACACCCAGGGTTAGGTTGGAACTCAGAGCTTAATGGTTCACGACTGACGCCAAGAGCACTCAGGTTCTTAGAACGGCGAAAGACGATTGGAAGGGCGTAAAATAATTTAAGTTGATTTTACTTAGCAAGCTGAGTGGTTGGGTTGCGATTCGCAACCTATATGGACCCCGGCTCAACTGAGGTAAAACTTGATCATTCCGATCTCTAGTACCGTATTTGAAATGGATTGGTTTGGGTATTGCACTTCCCAAAATTGGCACACAACGACTGCATTTTCCTCGTTGTTTACACTCGCCATTTCGAGGAAGCCTGAGATGGGGTGGAACTCAGAGTTTAGTAGTTCATAGGTGATGCCCTAAACACTCCGCTATTGAGACTTGCTAGCAACACTTGGCACGGCATATAGTTATTCAAAGCTGAATTTACGATACACGGTCTGTGCGTGGTTGTGTATCCTAACTTCCATTGAGAACACTGCTCAAATTGATGCAAATACATTTCTTTCGGATCTCAAGGACCGTATCTTAAATGGATAAATTTAGGTGTTGCTCTTCTTAAAAATGGCACACCACCTCCGCGGTATCGTCTTGGTTTACACCCGTAAAGTTGAACTCCGAGCATAAGTGTGCATGGCTGACGCCCTGAACTCTCAGCTACTTAGATCAGCCAGCAAAGCTTAGCGCAAGGGTAAGGAATTCGAAGGCCGGACTTTAGTATCCGCTGTGTAATTACATTGGTGCAAGCAACCTCGATGGTGAACCCGGTTCACATCGGTCATTCAGGTCAAAAAGACCGTAGGAATGTGGAATCAACGCGGAGTTACATATTCCAAAACCGGAACAATTTTAATGCGTCTTTGTCCTTGATTTGACTTATCATTTGGAGGTAGCATCATTTGTGCTGGACATCAGTGCCCAGTGACTAATCTTTGACGCATTAAGCGCTATGCCGCCTAGATTCGTGAGAAACACTTGATACAACGGAAAGCAAACCAACTTCAGCATATTAGGATCCGCTGTGTAATAATATTGATACCAACAACCTTTATTTATAACCTGGTTCACTTCAGGTTGACCTGGGTCATTAGGATCAAGTGAACATTAGGTAAAATGGAAAATTTATGGTGTTGCTTAACCAAACACCTGCATTCCACGAGTGCGTTTTCGTCCAGGTTCGGACCCATCAGTTTCAGGTAGCCTGAACTTGGCCAGTATTCAGAGAGCAACTGCTCACGGTTCACGATGTAAGCGATCTGATAATGAGTTTTGCGATCAACGCTTGGTAAAGAGAAAACGATTTCAAAGTTGGACTTGTAGAAACCGCTGTGTGATTTGTTTTATAAATGCAACCTATATTGAGAACTCGGTTCAATTCTGGTGGACCTATGTCATTTTCATCAAAAGGACCGTAGGTAAATTAGAACAGTTACGTTGTTGTCATCAAAACGCGTGCATCACACGACTGCGGTTTTGTACTTGTTTGGGCTCGTCAGTTGGGTTATAATTCTGAGCGAAGTCGCTCAAGATTCACCGCGTGAGCAATATGCCAATGAGAGCCGCGAGCAACAGCGGAAACGAATTCAAGGTTGGACTTAGAGTATGCTTTTGTTGTTCGTTTGCTACATGCAAAATATTTAGACTCCGGTTCACTTCAGGTGGACCTCAATCAATCCGATCAAAAAGACTGTAACTAAAGTGGAAACATTATTATATTTCTCATCCAAATACTGACACTACACGAACGATTTTCGTCCTTGTTTGGAGACGTCATCTGGAGTCAGCATTGAGTGGGCTGGAAACAAGACCCCAATGACATACGTTTGACGCATTAAACAGTATGCCTCGTATATCCGTTTGCAAGGTTTAGAACAGCGGAAATGAATTCAAAGTTGCACTTGAGAAATGCGGTGTGTGGTTGGTTGCATAAATGAAACCTCTACTTAGAACCCGGTTCACTTCAGGTGGTCCCCGGTCATTACGATCAAATCGACCGTATGAAAAATGTAATAATTATAGTGTTTATGATGAAAAACACCTGCATCCCACGACCGCGGTTTTCTCCGTGTATTGAATCATCAGTCGGAGATAGCCTAAGATGGGCTAGAATTAATAACGTAGTAGCTAAATTTGCACGCCATATGCAATATGCCAATGAGATCCGCGAGCAACACTTGGTACAGCGTAAACGAATTCGAAGTTGGACAAATGGAAGCCGCTGTTGGATTTGATTTGCTGCAATCAGGCTCTATTGATACCCTGATTCACTTAAGGTGGACATCGGTCATTCCCTTCACTAAGACCGTTGAAAAATGTCATCATCAAGGCGTTGATTTTCTCTACACCGGCATAATCTACTACATTTTCGCCATGGATTTGACTCACAGTTTGGTGACAACATTAGATGTGCTGGAACTCAGTGCCCATTGGCTAACGTTTGACGAATTACACACTATGCCCCATAGATCCGCGCGCGGTTTGCTACAAAAAATTCTATCTTGACTCCCGTTCACTTCAATTGGTCTTCCGTCA
>CALYDF020010242.1:0-10159 GCA_944474145.2 Dicrocoelium dendriticum
GGAAAAATAGCTAGAGGCTGAACCCGAAAAAGATGGACGACGTTGGTATGTACCCGAAAACGGGTACGACGTAATCCGGGGAAACGATGATCCAAAATTATTTGGATCAAGCGAAATATGACAAAAGTCAAATTTTTTGCGCGACACTTGTAAACACTGTTCCGGAACTGTCCTTTGAAAGTAAAACCTCAAAAAGGCAGCACGCTCAAAAATTTCAATTTACCCCCAGGGAGGAGGAAACCGTCTACGCTCTCGATGCCAACTACATTCTCCGTAGCTAACTCACTTATGGTGCCTTATTTTTAGCATTAGCTAACTCTCTTCCCGTCCAATAAACTTTTACCATAGCTTATTTTTGTGTGTTCTACTCATTGCTTTTGGTTGGCCGTCTTGTCTCGTACCGGATATATAGCGCACGATCATCACGCTATAATTGGTGACCGCGGAAAAAGCTATTTTGAGTGAGTTCGGTATTAATATTTCTTGTCAGATACGGTAATTTATTCTGTCTACCCTTCTACTTTTAGTTTTTACTATTTAGGTTCACTTTCACACGCTCCATAATTTTTCACCATGAAGGTCATTCACCCAACTTCTGACGACCAGGTTAGTGCGTTCCGTTTCCCGATCCCGCCTTTCCGTGAGACTAACCCTAAGGCCTGGTTTAATCAGCTAGCATCCATTTTTTCGTTACATGGCGTTAGGTCTGACAGCGTCAAATTGCGCTGCGTTGTCGCAGGGCTTCGGCCGCACGTCCTCGATGACCTAGGCGACATATTGGAGCCTCCCGAATATCAGAAGAGTTATGACGAGCTTAACGCCGTAGCCTTAAAGCGATTTGGCATATCCGACCATGCTCGCATCACGCAGCTTCTTAATGAAACCGAGCTAAGTGATCGAAAGCCTTCTCACTTACTGCACAAGACGCAGGCTCTAGCTAAGCCTCTCTCTGTTGGTGACTCATTCCTTAAATAGATGTGGCTTCGGCGCCTGCCACGTGACATGCGTAACACCCTGTACGCAAACGATGCGCCTCTTTCTCAGCTCGCTGACATCGCCGACCCTATTTGGGGATCCAATGCCAAAGTACTTCAGGTTCAGTTTACTTCCATTACAGAGTTAGCAGAACTAAGAGGTCAAGTAGCCGCACTTATAAACCGAATAGAGAACCTAACACAGTCCGGATCCAACCGCCGAGATCTTTCCAGTAGCCGCACTCCTCCTAGATCACGTTCGAAATCACCCCTAGCTCATGCTATCGTTGGTACCACGAGCGATTTGGTCAGCAAGCCAGATCGTGTCGCCTGCCTTGTTCCTTCCAGCGCAACACGCAGGGAAACGGCCAGCACGCACGTAGGGGCAACGGACGTTGCTGGCTGCTGCCTTTTCTTTGTCACCGATTGCGGTACGATAGTACGCTATCTAGTTGACACAGGCGCAGAAGTCAGCGTTATCCCACGGGCTTCTAATTATATCAATGAACAATGAACAATGAATTTATACGGGTTAAGAAGCGTTTCTTTACAAGTCCCGTTGGATAGTTGGTGGGGATGTCAACATAACAATAATGATAATAAGGATAGTAACATAGTTAATACTTTAAATATGATAATAAGGACTTATCGTTTGCTTCGTTGTAGTCCTGCGATTCTCTTAGCTTCACAGCACACACAGTTAACAACAAATGCTTCCATGATAAACTGCAGGTGTAGGATGGAGACGTTGTGTTAAGTAACAAAGTGTAAGTGGATGAATGCATCGTCCAACCGTCTTTTAAATACTATTGATGTTGGTGCAAAGACGACCGATTCTGGGAGAGCATTCCACGGGGGACAGACACGAATGAAAAAGAAATTTCTGCGGCACTCCAGACGACTGTATTGTTCTGTGAGTTTTAATGAGTGGACACTCAGGTTTGTATTGCTGCTGAGTTGCAGTAAAGGGCGGCACACATGACGTGGGTCTCGCAGAATCAAGTATGCCATAATCAGGTCGCCTCGTAATCTGCGATGGCTTCCACTGAACAATCCCAATCGTTGCAGCCTCTCCTGGTAGGACCGATTGCGCATTCCAATTACGTTCTTAGATGCCCGGCGTTGTGGCTGCTCCAGTGCATTAAAGGCATGTTGCAGCCATGGATGCCAGGCTTGAATTGCATATTCGACATGGGGGCGAACATACGCACTGAGCATTTGTCGAAATATGGAGCTGTTTATTTTTCCAAACGCCCACCTCAACAGTCTAACGTGTTGGTTCCCGGTCTTCGAGGCCTTTTCGGATTGCCTGGAGCAACCCAAGTCATCTTGAACTAGGACATCCAAGTCAAGTTCGGGAGTTGATTGTTGTAGTATATTCCTTCCGAGTCGGTATGAGTAGATGCTCTGATGTCGGATGGAAAGCACCTTGCATTTACTGACGTTAAATTGCAATAAGTTTTGGATCGACCATTGATACACTGCTTCTAAGTCACTCTGAAGCACATGTTGGTCGGTGTTCGCCTGGATCCTGCGCCAGAACTTGATATCGTCGGCAAACATTTGGAAGTTTGAAGCGATTCCCTGTGCAAGGTCATTAATAAACACCAAAAACAAACGTGGAACCAGAACCGAGCCTTGCGGCACGCCACACTCGACTTGTATGGGTCCGATGAAGAGCTCCGAACTCTGGCCATTAATTGCCGTTGAAGTAGAAAGCTGGCGTTCCCGCTTAAAGAGCGTCTCCGATCCCGTAATGCTGCAGCTTGGATAGTAGTATCCGATGGTCTAGACGATGGAAAGCCTTGGAAAAATCCAGGTAGATCACATCAACACCTTCTCCAGCGTCAGCCGCCTCGGTCCAACTACTGCATGCAATTAGCAAATTCATTGTACATGACCGCTGTCGCCGGAAACCGTGCTGTTTAGGAGTGATGAGGTTGCAGTTTTCCAGATAGCACACCAGTGCATCAGCAACTATGGATTCCATGACCTTGGAGAGTATAGGAAGAAGGGTTACTGGGCGGTAGTTGGAGGGATCAGATCTGCTTCCACCTTTGTGAATCGGGCTTATTATTCCAAGCTTCCACATGGCGGGAACTTGGTTCTGGTCTAAGCAGTGCTGAGAAAACTGAGCTAAATGTCCTGCCAGTTGGTTTGCTGCTGCTCCCAATGCCTCTGGACGAATGTTGTCGACACCCGGCGAGCTGTGTTTGCGTAGAGGCATGAGCTTTTGCAATAAAGCCTCTGCGGTAAACTTGATGTGGGTTAGTCCTGGTGAACAGAATACAAAGCTTGGTAGATCGCTTGGTGGCAAGACTCTTTGAAACGTGGGGGCGTATTGCAACTGCATCGCATTTGCAGCTTCCAAAGCCGTTCTTGTTGGGCCACCAGCCGTTTTGAGTGGAGGGAAGCCTTGCCTCACCTTTCGTAGGCTATTACCGTGCTTGTATAGCAGTTTGTGGTTAGCACTGAAGGTTTTTGCGATGTTCTGCTGATAGGCGGCTTTGTCTTCTCTTAACAGTTGAGTGCAGTGGTTACGTTGGGCTACGTAGCTGTCCCAAGTTTCTGGTGCTGGAGCTTCTTCTGTACACTCGCCATGCTGCGTTGCGTACTGTCATCCATTTTCGGGTTCTGCTTCTAACGAAAGAAACTGATTTGCACTTATTGCAAGCTTTTATCTCTGAAGCCTGTGCAATCAGCTGACTGAATGTGTTGACAAACTCGAGCCAGGCGACTTCCGGGAGCTTCTTCGAAGAAAGACCAAGTTGTGGCGCTGACGAGCTGAGCTAATCGATCGTAGCTTGTGATGGTTCGCACAGTCTCATCGTTCTCATTCCGGTATTCTGCATAGCAGACGAAGTTGAATCTGATCACGGCGTGATCACTGCGACCCAACAAAACGTCTAAAACCAACACATCAATAATATGCACCTCATTGGTAAGCACAAGATCCAGCACAGATGGCCTGTTACCTGTTCTGAACCGAGTGGGCAAAGTGATGTGGTTGTAAAGTGGAACAGTAGTTACTAGATCTTGTAGCTCGGTTTTGAATTGTTCTCTGATCGTAGCAGGGGCTTCTAAACAATGTGCGTTGAAATCACCCATGATAAGAATGTGAGTGTACTTATGTTGTAAACTGCAACTTAAAGCAGCCGCTAGGTGGTAGTCGTTTTCCGGTGTTAAGTTAGGGGCGCGGTACACCAAGACAATAAGGCAAGCGTACCTGCCTTTTAACTCCAACCGGCACCAAAGAGAGTCGGGGAACTGCGAGTCTGAATCCTCCACGGCTTCGCACTGTAAGTCGTTTCAGTAATACAGGATTACCCCTCCTCCTTTTGTGAGCCTGTCGTTCCGGATCAGCGACAAGCCCTGTGGCGAAACTTCAGTGTCCGTGATTCCCGTGTGCAACCATGTCTCGGTGATACTAATGACATCATACGAGCCGGATGCTTAGCGATCTTTCAGTTCAGCCAGTTTGTTAGAAAGCCCTGAGCATTTGTATACAAGCAGGAAAGTGTCTTGGTCTCTAGGAGCACGCAGATAGGTGAAGCTGTCAAGTGGGGGAGAATGCCAACCGATGGGATGTCGGCAGTTACTCGTTTTTTTGAGGGGTCAATGATACCGCATTTGCAACTTGATCCGGCCAGGATGCGTCCCAACCTTCGTTTAGACCTACGCCAGAGTCAATTAAACAGCAGTCAAGTTACGCTTTTGTACATTCGTTGGTATGATTGCTGCTTCAGTTGCATTAATATTTGAGCTGTGCAAAGTGTTTGCGACCATTAACCGAATTTCGGAAAGAAGGTGTTTCCGACTTCTCCGCCATCGATCCAAAACCTCCTTTGCTTGTTGCTCTGACTGAACCACAAGTTTTAGGATTCTAGGGCCGCATCCTCTATAATTCGATGAGAGAGGTATCCTGGTGAGCGATAGTGCCACAACATCAGCCAAAGAAAGTGTTTCACGGATGAACCGCCACTGTTCTAAATCGTGCTTTCCGGTCTCTTG
This sequence comes from Dicrocoelium dendriticum, assembly GCA_944474145.2. Taxonomy (NCBI): domain Eukaryota; kingdom Metazoa; phylum Platyhelminthes; class Trematoda; order Plagiorchiida; family Dicrocoeliidae; genus Dicrocoelium; species Dicrocoelium dendriticum. The sequence goes on from CALYDF020010242.1 coordinate 4,986, forward strand.
AACATCGTTAGAAGGATGTTCTGGCACGCCATGTATGAAGATTGTGTTTAGGCGGTCTTGCTTGCTGTGCCCCTCTTATAAATAAATAAATAAATAAATAAATACTTTATTCTCGACTATGCGAGGCACGCCCATGGAGGCATGATCAGATATGTACAACTGTACAAACATTTTATGGCAACTGTGACAGTAACAGTAGAAAATTGGTCGTATGTCCATGATGAAATAAATAAATAGATAGTTTATTCTCAGTTTCATAGAGATGCACCAACTTAGGCATGATCAAGGTTTAAAAACTGTTGTGTATCACGATGATACATCGGGTTCAATCGTGTGTAGTTGAAACGGTGTCAAGAAGAGTTGATATGTGAATCTAGTCGACTTGCCAGTATGTAGTTGTGGGCTGTGACTTTATTCAGTGGCGAGTCACATCCGCCACGTCGCAGTGTTGTTAAACAGACATTTGTGGCTTTTATAGGGAGAACGCTTGCCAGGCGAAAACCCACCACGTCCTGCAACACTGCCGTAAAGCATTTTGAACATTAATGTTGAACTGGCAAAGCCGCTTGACGACTGGTTTCACCTTCGGTTTTTCGCGGGGTAATGGCTTCTAATTTCCTCTGTTAGTTGGACGGTATTTTGATCTGGGTCGCCATGATTTTTGAGGTCGGTGGAGGAGAGGGACATCGCGATTTTTCTTCTTGTTGTATGTCCAGGTGAGCAAAAGGTTCAATTTTTCCGCTGTCCAGATTTTCAGATGTATAATGTATGGGAGTATGAGGATATGTCCAGTTCTCCATACTGGACAAGGGTTGTGGTGATTGTAGGTCGGTCCTTGCGGAGTTTTACCATCCTCCATGTCAGTCCTTGTGGGTTGTTACGTCCGTCTTGGGCCAAAACTGTTCCTCAGTCCAATCCCAGATCTCCAGGATGTCCCGGACCTCAGAGAAAAGGGAAAGTGAGGGACAACCGAGAGAAGACCGCAAGAACAGGCATGGAGTTGAATATTGTTAATGTCTTGTGTTATAACATTTGGGCTTGAGACAAAAGCATGTACACTGTGCAACAATAATTATGCTGAAAATGTCTTTTGAGTATCCTATAGAATCATTAGCCGTATAGGTGGATTGCTGTCGCCTGCGTAGAGACAAGAGCGTTGCACCAGTAAGTAAAGTACGAGTATCCGTTTGATATGAGTCGATAGTTGCGTGGGGATAGAGCAAAGAGAGTTAGAATGTTGGTAGTGATTGTCAGGTGCATGAACAGCACGTAGTTAGTGTAATCCGAGAGGGGGGCATAATAAGCGAAAATAAATAGGTTGCTGCGAGAGAGTCTTAAAGATCAATTGGTGGCAGGGCAGCGGAGGGACTGGATGCAGATATTCTAAAGGAGTAAAGGTTATTGAGATACGGGGTGGCTACTAACAAGCACTGGATCATCGCATATGCATGGGGCCAATGGCCATTAGCTACTTCTGAAGAGAGATGCCGAATTTATGACGACCGACAGATGGTGGCGCTAGGAGTGACTCAGTCGCCAGATGCAGCTATTCCAATCAGACGCTTTGTCACTAGTGTATGCCTATAGGGTCGATGAGTGTATCTATAGGCCAGTGAAGGTAAGTGATAGGTCAATAGATCAGCTAAGCTGTGACGCAAACAATCCAAGAGAATGAACGTTGTAAGAGGGAGCGAGCTCCGGATATCCGCAAAGTTAAATGGGAGCTATAGCGACTAGCTGCTGCTAAGCAGAGATAGTGGCTCTAGGAAAGCATGAATCAGTGGCTGCTGTAGCCATGTCATTAAGACGTTTGACCAATACTGGATACCTACAGTTTCGATGAAGAAATCGACATGCGAGCGAAGATTTAAGAAACAGACGGCAGAAGAGAATGAAGCTTGGAGAGTCAGGAGGTGGCTCCTTGTAATCAACATGGAGCCAACAATGACAAGCTGTTGTCAAGTGGAGTTGAGGCGAGTAGGACGAACGACAAATATCGGCGCGCTAGGAGAGAGAAGAGTGACCAGCAATAGAGTTTAGACTAAGCCTTCAGTTACTAGTGGATCCTACGGTGGCACATAATAAGTCGACAAACCATCTGAGCTGTGATGCAAACAATCCAAGAGAATGAACATTGTAAGAAAGGAGCGACTCCTACAGAGCTCCGGATATCCGCAGAGTTAAATGGAAGCTATGGCGACTAGCTGTTGCTAAGCAGAGATAGTGGCTCTGGAAAAGAATGAATCAGTGGCTGGTGCAGCCATAGTCATTAAGACGTTTGTCCACTATTGGATACCTACAGTTTCGACGGAGAAATCAACATGCGAGCAAGCTTAGAGAGACAGACGGCAAAAGAAAATGAAGGTTGGAGAGTCATGGAGTGGCTACTTGTAAGCTACATGGAGCCAACAATGACTAGCTATTGCCAAGAAGAGTTGACCTGAGTAGGATAACGGCGCGCTAGGAGAGAGATGAATGGCCAGCATTGGAGTTCGGATTAAGCCTTTGGTTACTAGTGGATCCTACGGTGGCACATAAAAGGTCAACAAGCCATCTGAGCTGTAATACAAACGATCCAAGTGAATGAATATTGTAAGAAGGGAGTGACTTCTACATAGCTCCGGATATCCGCAGTGTTAAATGGAGGCAATGGCGATTAACTGCTGCTAAGCAGAGATAGTGGCTCTGGAAAAGAATGAATCAGTGGCTGGTGTAGCCATGTCATTAAGACGTTTGACCACTATTGGATACCTACAGTTTCGATGAGGAAATCAACATGCGAGCGAAGCTTATGAGAGACAGACAGGAAAAAAGATGAGGGTTGGAGAGTCAAGGAGTGGCTCCTTGCAAGCTACATGGAGCCAACAATGACTAGCTATTGCCAAGAAGAGTTGACCAGAGTAGGATAACGGCGCGCTAGGAGAGAGATGAATGGCCAGCATTGGAGTTCGGACTTAAGCCTTTGTTACTAGTGGATCCTACGGTGGCACATAATAGGTCAACAAACCAGCTGAGCTGTGACGCAAGCAATCCAAGAGAATGAACATTGTAAGAAGGAGCGACTCCTACAGAGCTCCGGATATCCGCAGAGTTAAATGGAAGCTATGGCAGCTAGCTGCTGCTAAGCAGAGATAGTGGCTCTAGAAAAGAATGAATCAGTGGCTGGTGTAGCCATAGCATTAAGACGTTTGTCCACTATTGGATACCTACAGTTTCGATGAAAAAGTCAACAGGCGAGCGAGGTTTAAGAGAGACAGACGGCAGAAGAAAATGAAGGCTGGAGAGTCAAGAAGTGGCTCCTTGTAGGCTACATGGAGCCAACAATGACTAGCTATTGTCAAGAAAAGTTGAGGCGAGTAAGATGAACGACGGATAATGGCGCGCTAGGAGAGAGATGAATGGCCAGCATTGGAGTTCGGATTAAGCCTCCAGTTACTAGTGGATCCTACGGTGGCACATAATAGGTCAACAAACCATCTGAGCTGTGAAGCAAACAATCCAAGTGAATGAATATTGTAAGAAAGGAGCGACTCCTACAGAGCTCCGGATATCCGCAGAGTTAAATGGAAGCTATGGCGACTAGCTGCTGCTAAGCAGAGATAGTGGCTCTAGAAAAGAATGAATCAGTGGCTGGTGTAGCCATGGTATTAAGACGTTTGTCCACTATTGGATACCTACAGTTTCGATGAAGAAATCAACATGCGAGCGAAGCTTAAGAGAGACAGACGGCATAAGAAAATGAGGTTGGAGAGTCAGGGAGTGGCTACTTGTAGGCTACATGGAGTCAACAATGACTAGCTGCTGTCAAGAGGAGTTGACGCGAGTAGGACGAACGACGCATAACGGCGCGCTAGGAGAGAGAAGAGTGACCAGCAATAGAGTTTTGACTAAGCCTTCAGTTACTAGTGGATCCTACGGTGGCACATAATAGGTCAACAAACCATTGAGCTGTGAAGCAAACAATCCAAGTGAATGAACATTGTAAGAAGGGAGCGAGCTCCGGATATCCGCAAAGTTAAATGGGGGCTATGGCGACTAGCTGCTGCTAAGCAGAGATAGTGGCTCTAGAAAAGAATGAATCAGTGGCTGGTGTAGCCATGTCATTAAGACGTTTGACCATTACTGGATACCTACAGTTTCGATGGAGAAATCAACATGCGGGCGAAGCTTAAGAGAGACAGATGGCAAAAGAGAGAAGAGTGACCAGCAATAGAGTTTGGGCTAAGCCTTCAGTTACTAGTGGATCCTACGGTGGCACATAATAGGTCAACAAATCATCTGAGCTGTGACGCAAGCAATCCAAGAGAATGAACATTGTAAGAAAGGAGCGACTCCTACAGATCTTTGGATATCCGCAGAGTTAAATGGAAGCTATGGCGACTAGCTGCTGCTAAGCAGAGATAGTGGCTCTGGAAAAGAATGAATCAGTGGCTGGTGTAGCCATATCATTAAGACCTTTGACCACTATTGGATACCTGCAGTTTCGACGAAGAAGTCAACATGCGAGCGAAGCTTAGAGGGACATACGGCAGAAAAAAATGAAGGCTGGAGAGTCAGGGAGTGGCTCCTTGCAAGCTACATGGAGCCAACAATGACTAGCTGCTGTCAAGAGGAGGTGACGCGAGTAAGATGAACGATGGATAACGGCGCGGTAGGAGAGAGATGTGGAGTCGGGAAGAGAATAGTGTGGGAAGGTAAGAAGAGGCGATTATAAGTGGTCCGGTCCAGTTTCGAAAAACTCTTCTTCAGGACAGTTTATATTCAGTAGTTTGGAAACTTGTGTGACAGAGAGGTATTTGCTAATAGAGAAGCGGAACTGGTTTATGTTCATGGATGCCCTTATTTTGCGAGGTAACCTATTCCATACGTGTGCGTATCTGTAGAGGTAGCAGTTGGAGCGAATTTTGCTGCGCGTGCTTGGTAGAATAATGGAGTAGCGTCTATCACGTAGGGGGTATGAAGTGATATATGAGTCTAAGACAGGGGTTATTTGGCTCCCACTAATGTTGTTAATGAGCGAGTATAGGAAAGCGGGGTTGGTTTTCAATCGGCGCAGCCATAACGGGTCGAGCTTAAGTGTGTTGCACCGATCACGGTAACTCAGACTTGCGTGCCCCAGGAGGCGTTTTGTGAAGGTACGCTGAACCTTTCCGAGGGCTATTCGGTCGCATTTT
>CALYDF020010243.1:0-10135 GCA_944474145.2 Dicrocoelium dendriticum
TTAGAAATCTATAATTTGAATATTTTAGAATAGTTTACACAGTCATACGAGGGAATCTCCAAGTCGCTACAATCCGCCCATCAAACAATTGTTGGGTTTCCCTGCGGAAAGGGCTAATTTTTGTCATGGCGGGAAAGGGTTTTGCTACCTTTGTCCTCGGTAACATCCAAGTTTGTTTGAGTGGACGCAGAGTATATTCCTAATTTTGGTGGTATTAAAGTGCAAGTACATAGAAAATATTGCTATATGGATTAGCTTCGTGAAAACGGTTACGATAAATTAAAGTGATGACTACAGGCGTAGTTGAAGTTCACGGCGTAATGGAAAGCAGGCACATGCTAAATAAAGGTAGTGTAAACGGCTGATTTATGAAGCCAATAAGTGCTAATACAATTGTTTCCTGTATTTAACGTCTATGCTTGAAGTAAGTTACTTGCTTGGATAAGGGGTATATATATATATATCTCGTGGCTGATTATGATATTTTTGTATTTTTTAAAATCGCGATGAATTAAAGCGCAATTTACAACTAATATATTTTACCAACTACCACTTTTTCTACATAATTAAGCACAAAGTGGCCCATACACATCTCTTTTAACTCCAGTTATGAAAGCTTCACCACTATCATTGCGGTGCACTGACGAAGCCCGTGATCTAGGTGTCATCGTAGCGAACAATTTTAAGCCTTCGGCACAGTGTCGCCATGCTGCCAATAAAGCACGACACGAATTATCTCGTCTTAGAAGGGCGCTGAGTAACACTAAAGCAGAAGTATTCTTGCCCTTATATAAAGCAGTGGTCAGGCCACATCTGGAGTATTGCGTTCAAGCCTGGCCACCGTACCTCCGTAGTGACATCACTTGTATAGAAAAGATTCAGAAACTTGCGATCAGGATGATTGAAGGTCAACGAGGGAAGTCTTACGAAGATCGTCTAAGTAGCTTAGGATTATTTTCCCTGGAACGGCGTAGGTTGAGAGGGGATTTGATAGAGACGTTTAAGATCATTAAGGGACTTAGTGGTATTAGTTCCACCCATCTGTTTGAACTGGCTACGTCAGACCATCTGCGCGGGCATCGCCTGAGGCTTAAACATCACAGAGCTCGTTTGGACATCAGGGCAAAGTTTTTTACGAACCGGGTAGTTAACTACTGGAATAAACTCCCTTCTGATTTATTGGAGTCTGAGACCGTAGAAGCCTTCAAAAGGGGCTTAGACAATTTTTGGTCCATCCTTTTTCCAGAAATATTGTAGTTGTACTTTAATATGTAGTGTATTTTGATGCTGGCATATGAAAGTGCAGAGATTGCTCTTGTTCTTGCTTCATTCCATTGCAGAAGCAAGAAGGGACAATCCAACGTCGAAGTGCCGGGGGTCGCTTCACTTACCGGCACAAGAACTGGACGCTCGTAAAGCGGAAGCCTCTATCGTCCATCTGACCTGACCTGACCTGACCTAGCCAGGTGTACCGGAAAACAAAGCCCCTCCAGGCGTATTTTTCATTTCAAAGATTAGTCACTCACTTTCCCTGCATCATCTTGTACCTGAAAGGTCCGGTGATTATCGTCCATGCGGTGAGTACCGGGCACTCAACGCCATTACCGTCCCCGACAGATACCCCATCCCTCATATCCATGATTTTTCATTAGGATTATCCGTGAAATCCGTCTTTTCCAAGATTGACCTTGTTCGAGCGTATCATCAGATTTAATGGCAGCTGAAGACACAGCTAAAACGGCCGTTATCACACCTTTCGGTTTGTACGAGTTCATTCGTATTCCTTTTGGACTTCTCAATGCGGTACAGTCTTTTCAGAGCTTCATGAATCATGTTCTCCGTGGCCTAGACTTTGTTTTTGTCTACATCCACGATATCCAGTGTCACGCCAGATGAGCACTTGGATCAGCTTCGAAAAGTATTCGAACGCTTCGATCATCACTGGATAACCATTAATCCTGATAAATATCTATTTGGTCAACCTAGCGTCCATTGTCTCAGTCACAAAATTGATAGCAAAGGCATTAGTCCCATCGTTGAGAAAATCTTGGTAATCATGGTCTAGCCACTGCCTTAAGCCGTCTAAAAACCAGCGTCGATTCCTTGGCATGGTTAATTATTACGGAAGATTTAATGACATTTGTGTAGCCGTTCTTCCCTGGTAGCACATGTCCATCTCCTGTCCAGTTTAACATCCTAAACGTTCCTATGAGAGCATTAGAATAAACTGGACAGGAACTACTACCGGGAGACGGCTAAAAAGGGATTTTGTTCAGTTTACGGAGGGCCAATGAAAATGATGCTAGCGTTGACCAATAGAACATCACTACTACGCGTGAAAATCCGGTAGGTCCAGATACCGTCATTGCCCACCCTGGGTATCCGAATACGGACATCACGACTACGCACTTAGCAACTAACTAATATATGGACGGTTCGGAGCTAACGTTCACCCAATACCTGTTGCCGTAGTTGCTGGACGTGGGAACCCACGCGGGAACCGACGCTCCAGACTGTTGGTCAGGAAACCAAATGGATCTTACCGCGCACCTGAGAACATCACAAGGCGACAGAAAATGAAAACGGGTATAAGAATGCTATATGTACATGAAACGGTGTAGTACAAAGAACAGCGGCATTGTACATATGGTTAATCCGCTTCCGCGAGTGTCAACGTAGGAGGCTAATGTTGTGCATAAGGAAGCAGGGGACTCACCTCATTCGTACCGCATACTTTATTTCGCTCAACAGTCGGTCTCTTGTGCCGTGCGGAATGCAAACACGTTTTGATGTGGCGCGTAATGTCAGCATCCGAGGCTGCATCACCCATGCGTTGCCGAATGATGCCTTGATAGTGTTTATGGATTACTATATGTCAACCTACCTTGTACAATGTCGTTCATACTTGTACGCCTGAATGCAAACAAACCTCATGCGCCGGAGTAATTCCTTTCCGCGGCAACTGATCTTATCATTAGCCGCTCCATGGTACCCCGGACGACGATTTGCACGTTAGCACCGTGCACAGCACACAAATCGTTGACCTGAAAGTCGTGGAATAATAAGACAAACTTACGAATCTGTTTTTGAAATCTTGGTCCTTCAGCCGTTCATCATAGCTCTTAAGCTCACTGAGAGAGATGAATGGCAGAGAAAGTCCCGGTGCAAGGCTTTGGAACTGTCGTTGTAGCGTCTGCAACATTGCTTCGGACATGCGGCGATGGCCGACCAGTTCTGATCGCATGAGACATAACTCATCTAAAAATAAATCTGAGTGCAATGCAATGCATTTGTGACGTGTTACGTTTTATGGCCCTCAATTCCTGCAGCATCTCCAGATTGCATAGTTCAACGTTAGCAACAACAGGGGGTGCGATTACTGTTTAATAGGGGCCTATGAACGCGATACTTACGGTTGGTTGTTGATAGCCCTGGACGTGGTGGACTAATGCCACTGAAGAGAGGCGTGGGCGCAAGTGCGTATGTTGCTGCAGCAGGCCTTTTAGGTTTGGTGGGACGCGCGGCATCTTCGTCCTCGGAGCTAGAACGGACGGGCCGGCGTCTAAAGGGTAATAAAAACACCATGTTCACATTGCACGCTTAGCTGGAAGGCCCATCGGGATTGTATCATCTGTGGATGGCAGCATGCCGCGCTCTGATATTCGTTCCATTTCTTGGCTTGCACCCGTTCGTTTGCTAAAATCAAGCGCTCCCTGCGCAGTCGAACTCCGCTGTCCACGGGCGAAGTGAGCCAGTTTTTTATCAATCTGCGTTTTACCCCAAACATACCGAATGCATATAGTCAATTGGAAAGTCCTCAACCAAATCTACATTCAAAGCAGCAAAAGGCGACGGTTGGCTGACATTCCTTCGAACGGATGCATTCGTCCGCAGTGTGCTATGCGTAAGTGGGTATGTCACCTTCCTGCTCGTATACTCACCACGTTGAGTACATTTGTCACAGCTGTAATAACCCGAGTGTTCTTTCTTTCATTTCACATAAGCGCTGCAGGGGTATCACAGATAGCGGCTTTCAGGTGGAATAATCCTTCCCTTCGCAAAGAACGGATCTCATCAATCGTGTCGTACAAATAGTCGTCCACGTCATTCGGTTTTGAGGTCCCACCACAAACACCAACAATGAACGGCTTTGTGAACACTGCCTTAATGACACGACACAAGCTAGGCCATATATGCATCTTGGATGAATTAAAAGGTTTAAAGCCGTCAATATGCAACTGATAGTCAACAGTGCCATCAGCAGCTAGCGAAAGAGCAGAGCATACACGCTGTTAACCTCTCAGCAGACCTACGTGCCCGTAAGTACCCGGTGCAACAACGCGTATGCGGGAGTTCCGTGGGGTGCGCATCAGCTTCCGGTAGTCCGTTGGCAAAAATGGCATCCATGGTTGCACAAGCCCCCACAGTGGACGAACAAATGATGCTGGTACCTGAGATTTCGCAATCAATTTTCTCATGTTATGGACCACTTCATCGGGGTCCCTGTCATCTTCACAGCATTTGTTAACGCTATTATATGGCTGAACTGCGTAAGCAATGATATTTAATATACCGTAAAGATCCGCTTACCCTTCTGTCGTTTAGCTGCTGACAACAGAAACACTTCTTCGTAGCTGAATCCTGATGCCATTGTTTTTGCTGCACGGTAAATGGTGCTACGAGACGGAAACTGTGCAGTTAATTGATAACTTTGTCGACGTGACGTGTTGAAAATGAACACATATGTATTAAACAAACTACAACAGGAAAACCTGACAGGTGCGCCTGCGGAAACGCAGTTTCGAGGGAGCTACACAATAGCACGAAACCAAGTGTAAAATGCAGACAAAGGAGAACCACAAGGATTGAGACGTAAGTTCTATTATGCAACACGTAGGCTCTATAAGGAAGAATCAATGTAACGGAAAAAGGTAAAAGAAAAGTTACAGTCAACTGTTCTCTTCAGATTTTTGTCCTTCAATAATTGCGCAGGAATGTCCTTCTGAAAGGCAGACGGAATAGAAGGCGCCGTCAGTGCGACAATTTAAATCCAACCACGCGCCAAACTAGTTTCGATCACTCGTTACACAAGGGGTACCAGCGTGCCAAGGCTGCTGGGATGCATTGCGAAATTTCGGTGATTGATACGGTTCGGGCGGCCTGGGATAAATTTAAACCTTATCTCACGGAAGTGTCTACTACCTACATCCCGCTTGCGAGGTGTAAGGAGACACGGGCGCGGCCGCCGTGGATAGATACCACTGGCAAGCACCTGCTCCAGAAGCGTTCTAGGTGCTGGAGGACCTACCGTGCGGCTCCATCAACTAGCACCTATGATAGATACCGCGAGGCTAGAAATAGGTGTAAACAACACTTACGGAAAGCTCGGCTGGTGTACGAAAAGGAATTGGATGATGGAGCTTCGGAAAATCCGAAGAAGTTCTTCGCTTATGTTAAGAGACGCTGTGGTTCAACTTCGGTAATCCCAACTTTGATGCGGGCCGATGGAACTCGTGCGTATGCGGACTCAGATAAGGCTCGTGTACTTGGGGAACAGTATGCAGGGGGTTTGGTACGTAAGGCCGCGTTGACTAGCGTTGAATTTGTCCCCAGAGTACCTGATGGTTCTTATTAAGCTGAGTTTATTGTGGTGGATACGCAAGTCCTTAAACTGCTGCAAGAACTGAACCCTTCCAAAGCAGCTGGACCTGACTCCATTCACTCGAAGCTTCTGCATGAGTTGGCGGTAGACCACTGACGATGGTGTTTCAGAAATCACTTGACAGCTGTGCATTACCTTCTGAATGGAAGGAGGCTGTCATCTGTCTAAGCTTCAAAAATGGCGACAGGAGTCTGTCAGCCAATTATAGGCCAGTTAGTCTGACTAGCGTCGTGGTCAAACTGCTTGAAAAGCTGGTGAGAGATTCGTTGGAATGTCACCTGAATAGATTTAATCTACTCAGTAGTGCACAACATAGATTCCGGAAGGGGTTTTCGTGTTTGACGAATTTGTTGGTTGCTCGTGAAGTTTGGGCCGAGGCAGTGGACAATGGCCACGTAGTGGATGTGCTTTTCGTAGACTTCTCGCAAGCATTTGATAAGGTACCCTACTTGAGGCTATCAAAATCTGAGCTCCTACGGCGTATCTGGCTATACCCTTCACTGGGTGTTTGCATTCTTGCAGGGAAGAGAGCAGTGTGTACGTGCGGATCGCAGCTTTTCCTTTAAGCAAGCGGTCCTTAGCGGTGTCCCACAGGGCTCGGTCCTTGGACCGATGCTGTTCTCCATCTACGTAAACGATCTCCCTGGAGAACATGGGGCATTATCCCTATTGTTTGCTGATAACCTTAAGCTATGGAATGTTGTAAATGTTCCTGGGTGTTCTGATTCTATACAGCATGCACTGGACAGACTCTGGGACTGGGCTACTTTGTGGCTACTGCCCATAAATCAGGCTAAGTGTTCCGTCCTTCGTATAGGAGCAACTTTCCTGCCCTCGAGCTACGTACTCGGTGGGGTCGAACTCCCATTTGTCTCCAACCAGGTAGACCTAGGTGACGTTCATTCCTCGGCTTTGCATTCTGGTGACAACTGGAAGAAGGCCGCAAGTAGGGGATTTAGAATGTTGTGTTTAACACGCCGTTCTTTCGGGGCCTTAACTGCCGACATATTTGTGAAGCTATTCTCAGTTTTCTTTCGACCCCATCTGGAACACTGCGTCCAGGCATGCCCGCCCTGCCTTGTTCGGGACAAAATGGAGCTTGAGAGGATTTTGACACGCAAGCTTTTGATGGCAAACAGACTATCAATCAATGAGAGCCAAGGCTTCTGGTTTCCATTGTGAGATCTCAGACGACGATACTGTCCAGGTTGCCTGGGATAAATTTAAGTCCTACCTCACAGAGGTCTCTGCTCCCTTCGTACCAGTCACAAGGAGAAAGGAGGCCCGAGCACAGCCGCCCTGGATAGAACCCACTGGCAGGCATCTGCTCACAAAGAGGTCTAGATGTTGGCGAACTTATCGAGACGCTCCGTCCACCGATACTTATGACAGGTACCGTAAAGCTAGAAATAGGTGTAAGCAACACCTAAGGGATGCTCGGCTCAATTTTGAAAACGGGTTAGCGGACGATGCTTCAGAGAATCCAAAAAGATTCTTCGCATATGTCAAAAGGCGCTGCGGTTCGAACATGTCAATTCCAGTGTCGATGCGTGATGACGGTACTCATGTGCATACGGATTATGACAAGGCCTGCGTACTCAGTGGGCAATATGCGGCAGCGTTTGTAAGGGAAACCTCTTTGACGGGCGTTGAGCTGGTTTGCAGGACCCCAGAGGGTTCAGAACTATCTGAATTTATTGTAGCGGAGACTGCAGTTCGTAGGCTGTTACAAGGGCTGAACCCTTCTAAGGCCTCTGGGCCTGATTTCATTCACCCGAAACTGTTGCATGAGTTGGCTGCGGAACTAAGTGGACCGCTCGCTATTTTGTATCAGAAACCGCTTGCCAGTTGTGCATTGCCTTCCGAATGGAAGGAAGTTTTCATCTATCCCATCTTTAAACATGGGGACAGGGGTCTGCCTGCAAATTACAGGCCAGTTAGTCTGACGAGTGTAGTAGTCAAACTTCTCGAAAAAAGCTGGTGGGAGATTCATTGGAGAGTCATCTGAGTAGATTTAATCTCCTTAGCAATGTACAACACGGATTCCGGAAGGGATTTTCGTGTCTGACGAATCTGTTGGTGGCTCGCGAAAATTGGACGGATGCAGTGGATAACGGCCACACACTGGACGTGCTTTTCGTCGACTTTTCGAAGGCATTTGACAAGGTACCCCATTTGAGGCTCGCGCAAAAGCTGTCCTCCTACGGGGTATCTGGCCGCGCCCTTCATTGGGTGATTGCCATCTTGGGCGGTAGAGGACAGTGTGTACGGGTAGGCCGGGGTCTATCATTTAGGCAGTCTGTCCTCAGCGGCGTGCCGCAGGGCTCGGTCCTTGGACCGCTGTTGTCTTCTATCTATGTGAATGACCTACCCACGGAGCTTGGGGTACCATCGCTGCTATTTGCTGATGACCTGAAGCTGTGGAACATTGTTGATGTTCCTGGGGGCTCCGAAGCTATTCAGCGAGCATTGCATAAGCTTTGGGACTGGTCTACTTTATGGTTACTGTCCATAAATCAGGAAAAGTGCTCCGTTCTTCGAATTGGAGGAGGTTGTCCTCCTGCGAAGTACTTGGTCGGTGGTGTCGAACTCCCCAATGTATCTAGCCAGGTTGACCTAGGCGTCGTACACTCTTCGGCTTTACACTCCGGCGACAACTGGAAGAAGGCCGCTAGCAGAGATTTCCGCATGTTGTGGTTAATCCGACGTTCTTTCGGAGTCTTGACGAGCGGCATCTTTACGAGGCTGTTCTCGGCTTTCGTTCGGCCTCATCTGGAATACTGCTTCCAGGCTTGTCCGCCCTGCCTCGTCCGGGACAAAATGGAGCTAGAGAGGGTTTTACGAGTGGGTACTAGTTTAGTCAAGGGATTACGGGGACGGACGTACCCCGAGCGTCTACTTAGTTTGGGAATGCATTCAGTGCACTACCGAAGGCTTAGAGGAGACCTAATCCTAACCTACCGTATCTTGACTGGGAAGGTTGGTCCAGATTTACCTTGGCTATTCAGTCCCGCTAGATTATCTGTTCTACGCGGTCATTCGTTGAAGCTGGACAAACCGCTGTCCGATCGGATTAGGGCGGAAATCCGGCTGTCACGCAGAGTCATCGACCGCTGGAACATGCTTCCGGAAAGTGTTATCAGGGAATCTACGGTTAAGGGGTTTGAGCGGCAACTTGACGCTCTTGAGTGGCAACACGAAACCATTCCATTTTCCTGAGTAACTTGCATCTTCGTACTTCGATTTTCTTTTCTCTACTTTTCTTTACGTATTGGTATTATTTTCTTATTTAAGTGCATTTCCCTAATCTATACCTTCGATTTCTCTTCCTCTCCTTTGCTTACTTCACGTGACTGCCACAGCAGGGACTGCTAGGGCAGGAAACGTGGGCATTAACTGATTGGCCAGGGTGCGGTACGGGTGTTTCCGTTTTAGATCCATCAATAACTGAGCACTTCATCAATTCCTGGCTCAACGATCCACTCAAGATGGAACACTCACGGGATTCTCCTATCGTTCCAGTCCCCATCTGAACTGAACTGAGAGTAGGTACTACATTGGTCGAGGGGTTACGGGGGCAATCGTACCCCGAGCGTCTACTTAGCTTGGGTATGTATTCAATGCACTACCGACGGCTTCGAGGAGACCTAATCCTTACTTACCGCATTTTAACAGGGAAGGTTGGACCGGACTTGAGCTGGCTATTTAGCCCGGCTAGGTTGCCTTGTCTTCGCGGTCATCCCATGAAGCTACACAAGCCGCGTTCTGACCGGATCAGGGCGGAAACTCGGTTATCGCGTAGAGGTATCGAGCGCTGAAACTCGCTTCCAGAAAGTGTAGTCAGTGAACCTACGGTTAAGGGTTTCGCGCGTCAGTTAGACGCTCTTGGGTGGCAACACGAAACATTTTCCTTATCCTGACCATATCCATCTTCAAGCTTTTGTTCTTATTCTGTCATTCTCTTCACTCTTTAGTGTTATCCTTCATTTTAAGGACTTTCATTCCCCTTTATCTTCCATTTACTTTCTACTTCTTTCTTACTTCACGTAACCTACACAGCGCGGACTGCTGGTGCGGGGAACGTGGGCAGTAATTGGTTGAGCAGAGTGTGTTTCGGGTGTTTCGTTTTATATCTATCGAGAACTAGCACCTTATCATTTCCTGTCTCAACGATTTGCTCAAGAGGGAACACTCAGGGGATTTTCCTATCATTCCAGTCTATCTGAATCTGAAATCTGACCAAGGTTACAAAACCGAGACTGGCCTATATTAAACGACCTGCCGATGCATTTAAACTACTGGGGTTATTGTCAAATGATATCAAATATAATGCATACCAACTATTAATTTATTAACAAATGTCAAACTAAATACATTTAGCTGCAAGTAATGCGACTTCTCGATTTTCATCACCCAGTTATTTTGCCTTTTTATTGTGGTCGTTTAACTATTGCATACGGGTTATAATCACTC
>CALYDF020010244.1:0-10142 GCA_944474145.2 Dicrocoelium dendriticum
TTCCGGATGACTGCCACAACCCTACATAACTGCGGTATGGCGCAGCTCGTCCCAAACTGCCACGCATTTTGTGATATTGCAGAATACAGCCTAACACTGAGAACAATCAGTAGTGCGGAAGCCTCCGACCCTCGAGTTGGCATGTAGTTTGGTAATTCCTTTGCTGATTATCTGTGAGTATTGGATGACTTGTTGTGTTTTGGCGAATATTCCTCGCATTCAAACGTCTACAGACAAATACCACACATCGATGAAAGAGCTACATGGCCGATGAGCCCTGTTGCGACCAGTAGTTTGCTCGCACTCTTTGAATCCTGCCGGATCTTTACATTTGAACTTACCAATGCGAGTCAGAGAATGATACCCTGAGGCAAGGAACATAGGTGAGACTAGTAAAAGTGTTACCTAACTGTCACGTATCATGTAAACGTATATCGGATAAAGCTGGCCTCTAATGCTATTACTGCGTTTGAAGCCCGACACCCCGAATTGGAAGGCAGATGCTAAGCCAATTGTTGATTAGTAGGGAGTAATATGTTGTTTATGTTATTTCAGGAAACATTCCTCGCAGATTTTATGATATGCAATCAGCATTCAACTAGAAAGGAAAGTCGGAATTATTTACCATGAGGCACGGCATTATAACGCACCCCCTTAATCCTGCTGCATTTCAACCAATGTCATTACTCGTACGCGTATGTGACATATACCACTCCGGCATGGATAAGGTCATAGGACCTCCGCAACGGCTTAAACGGTCCTATAACTCGGCTCATCCTCCACTGTGATGCATTTTTGGTAGGTGCAGGGAGTAGGGTTAGCACCCAGACTTGCGACATCATTTGCAAGCAGCCCACAACAGATTTGGCGTATTAGCTAGTGAGGTGAGCACTGTTAATTAAAAAGCATTTTAGGACATTTTTGTGTATTGACAAAGATTTCTCGAAGATGGACTCAGATAGACAACCAACACACGCCAAGTAAAGCGCTAGACAGATGTTTGGTCCTAGTGGGACCAGTCACTAACGTTCACCAGTCAAATTCTACCGAACTAATATCTCAAATTTACTCCTACAAGCGAGCGCTTCCTGTCGATGTGCCAAATTTTATAGCATTTAAATTACAGATCTGAAAAACGTTACGAGAATGCTGTTGCAGAGTGCGCTCGTCCTCCATTTCTAACACAGCGAACACATAGGGATTTCTATGGCAAGTTTATTAACCTGCCTAACATTAAACATTAATGGAACGTGCCAACGGCGATCAATGCAGCGAATGCACTTCTCATTCCCCTCGTGCGGGTGGTTCTGTCTGCCCATCCATCACTATCACCATGGACGATATCGGCATGCTGGTCTTGCATTCCAAAATCGGTGTGGCAACTTATCTCGGTCTTCGTCTGTTTATTCATCTAACGTCAGTATATCAGCAACCTGAATGCGTGCGGGCTGAACTGGGATTCTGTCATCGCTGTAGCTAGTCAAAACGCGGTGGTTAAGTGCACTAAATTTTGTGAGAGCCACGTCCATCATTAATAAGAAGGCAGTTTTTAGCGTTCACTTGTCACCGTAAGACATGCACCGAGTTCACAGTTAAAGTGCCTGAAAACAAATCATTCTTTTGGGACATAAGGTAGATAAGTTTAAGCTTTTGGGTCTCAATTTGGACAATGGGTGTTAAATGACACTGGAAATAAACGTTGCTCCGGTATGTGCTCACCCAATAATTGCTTTCCATCTCATTCCCTATAACTGGTGCTGAAATACTTTTCATTCATTTACTCATGTTTACCCTACAACGAAAGTGTGGTTGTCCCCACATCGCCACAACAGCTCACTCTCGTCCAAATCGACAGGTGTCATCAGGGCAGCACTCGAACCCGAGCACGGATCAGAGGTTACATCAACTGGATTAACACTGAAGAGATACTGACGCATCTTAATAAACAGTGTGAAACTAGTTTGATGGCACAAAGTGCACCTAACAATACACTTACATTCTTGCGACCTGAAGCAACAAGGCCCTGATCCAGTGTGCAAATGGAAGTCAACCAGATGCAACCAAATGTCATCAAAGATATATTTAAAGCTTTACCGCATTTGCCGTGTTTTTACGTAATTTCGACAGTCTGTGATTGAGGATATATTATTGAACGAATAAAAGCCGAAATACCTTATATTTGGTTTTTATTACTGAAAATGTATCGAATAAAACAAGCGTATAATTCAGATGGAACACTTGTGGGCGCAAGCTCCGCTAGTATGAGCAGGGCGGACTTAGGAGGTGAAATATCTCTGCCTGCGTGTGTTCTAATAAAACGGTAAACACCGCTCGTCTAAGTAACCGCATATGCCTAGGCCCTTATGGTTATGCTCATCTCCAATCGAACGCAAACTTAATGATGCTATAGCCAAAGTAATGGGATACATGCTTTGGTGAGAAATCCAGCAAAAAGCGTGTACGTTCTGACGAATTAGTCATTAAAAAGAAAAATTCCTGTATGTTTCGACATGGTACAATTATATGGTCGGATGCTATGTATGTTTACTACAAACTGCCAGAGCTTCTTGCTTCGTGTGAGTGACCTTATCCGCGAAAAGTAACACGATCGGAATTTCTTGGACCACGCTGGACTAAATTAACCAGAAGAATATAAAAGCCTTTTTCCCAGCTGCGCAACATGTATGTAAACTGACACAGTCGGCGACGCTTTCTTCGTAGTTTTGCACATTCTCAGCGGTACATAATTGTTAACACATCGGTTGGGAACTAATTGCCATCCAACAATTATCCAGCACTTGCGCACTTTTACCATAAGCTGCTACATCACAACATACGCCCATTCTAAACCATTGCCGTATGCACTGAATTGTACTTAAACCTGTATTCTTGGCAAAAATTCGGAATTTGGTCTGGTTCCCGGAGCACAGTGTAAGTGTAACATCATCCATGTGCTCTGTTATCTTTCTGGGTCGGTCATTGAATGGTGATTGGCTGAAAAATTGGACCGCTAAATACTAGCAGAAGTTGTTACTTCCCATGGAATAAAAATCGTGGTTGTAATACACTCACGCGATGTGTCCAATCACTCAATCCATGCTTTAGAGATAAGTAACACAGCCTAAGCCGGCTGACCATACAATCATCTTTGTAGTCATTGACAGTTAAGATCTATACCTCGGTGAAATATTCCCACCAATAGCCCCAGCGATATGCGACCATGCCGAGTGCGTCACTCGCCCATTGCCCTTCAATTGTCTTCCTCAGCCTTCACAATCCAGTGCAAATGGTATGCATACTAGGTAAGCAAGTTGCTCGCATATAGAACTGTATCCACTTATTCGCTAATACTGACAACGTACATCGCGTTGTACTCGCAACTGACAAGGCTTATACAATCCCGAGAAAGTTAAATACAGAGACACTATAAAGGAACTGCTTCGAACAAGCATCGCGAAAATACCTTGATTTAGCGTGCAATAAACACGTACCTAGCCTATCAAATGCAACGTTGCTACCCTAGACAGGCCAAGCTGTATCAACTGCACCTATTTCTACAAGTACAAACCTAAAATAACCATTATCCTCCGGGAGTTATATGGAAGGCATTTAATAGCTGAGTTCCCAGTTTGCGATCACTTGTTATTACTGCCATACAAGTTTCCGGTTTGTTTGTCCTATTTCAAACGTGCACCTAGTAAACGTTTGTCACCGTAAGAAAACGGGTACATGTTTAGAAAACTATGGAGAGAACAATGTCTTTAGCTTAATTACGAAGCGCTCTCGTACTCTCCATCTGCACATTTGTGTGTAGCAATAAAACCGCCCTGCTGAATTACGCTACGCTATTCGTGTACCTAATATTTCATAAGTACACCTTAATGATGATAAACTAGGAATAGCAGGCAATTGAACTCCAAAGATTATTTTGCTCCCCAAATGTGTCGTCGTTCTGACAACGTACTGAGGACACTGTTGAAATCCGTTGATGTTCGTTCGGAACATTGCATCAACAGCAGCCGTAGCAGGCACAATGCTCACTGCGATGAGCTCGTTGGCTTGGTACAGTGTGGAAAGGGATGTCCTCACGTAAGTTGTGTGATTGTAATTACAGTGCGTTCCTGGATGTTTGTCCACCCTATGTGGATATGCTGCCAACGCTGACTTCGTCTATGGTTATTTAACATTTCAACCGCCTGTTTTGCTATTTATATCAGTCGGACTGAAAGGCAATTGTCCAAACTCGTGATGGTGCAGTGGCCACGCTGGTTGCCTCAAGGCTTTACTGGAGACATTAGCAACGCCGTTTTGCCCCAGATTGTCGGCACTGGGCAAGAAATGGATCAAAAGCGTTCTTACAGGAGATTTTACTGGATCCCCCAGCACCAATCCAGTGGCCTGCGCCTCCGTACACTCGCGACATCTGAATGGAAATGCATCCGGTTGTGTCAGCGTTCTTCGTGCTCGCAAAAGAAATTGGTCTATGCATTTCGGCTTCCCTGGCTAGCGAGAACAAATGATGCCGAGGTCGACTGCTACAGATCAAGCTCGGTACCCTGCAATCCATCTGTTAGGTCCAAGGTCAAATTTTATCTCCCACACTGAAGCGAAAATAAAGCATATGTTTTGAGCCGATGAGCCAATATTAATTCTCTTTTTTAACCTTAAATATGATTGCAGTCTTATGAAGGAGACTGTTCACAATAAAATTTCTCCTATAGTCTCTTGATTTCGACTTCTAGGTGGGAATTATCTAGTAGATTTTGCTATCTAAACATCAAACTATTTCAAATACATTCCTTCAGCTGTTGGATATAAAATTATCTCGTGTTTCATTTAATTTTACTTCTAATCCCACCTAATTTCTACATTTTAGTAAACAATGGTGACAAAAACGACTGTTTAAATTATTAGAGCCACTGGTTATAACTGAAGTTTCGGTAAAACTTGAATAAGTTTGTTAGATGTCGAAAGTGAGACACTGGACTTGAGGAGATACTCGTAGTTCTATTGTCTTCTCTTGATTCTTCGTCCTGACGGGCCCAATATTGAGAACAATAAAATTTGTCTACACATGGTATGGACTGTTACCGTTTTCTCGAATAACTGAATTCAACACGGTGCTAATATTTCACCACGGAACATCTGCAGCAGGCTTGCCCTGCTCGGCGAAAAAAAAACTTAATTGCACTTATTTGCAACGGTACTGATATTCTTATATCTGCATGGATATTAAAGGGATTCTTGCAGATTACCTTATTTATTCTACAGGATTGTCGTGGTTTGATAGGAAAGGTTTATAATGCGAAGTTAAAAAAATCTAATCTAAGTTAACTCTCATATGCATTCTGCCTTATGCGGCATTAATTACGATGGCTGGTAAGGCTACCAAAGCTGTAACATTAGGATAGAGAAAATGTTCTTCGACATTCCAGTCGGATGTACCATGTGGTTGGATTAACCTATTGGCCACACGGAGATCTCTCGTAGTTCAGTTTCAAAATGTGGTAAAACTAGCTTGCGATGAAATTTTCGATGTGATACCATATTATGTGATGGCATTCTATGAACACCGATGAAGTGCGCTGCACAAGATTTTGGTGTTGAGCTGAGATATAAGTAAAAGTAGGTCAAGTCTTTAAGCAATTGTAATTCTGCCTTATGCAGTTCCGAATGCGCTATCGGGTCGACAACGCTTGCGTGGTACATCGAATATGCGTCGTCAAAAGCAACAGAACACTATATTTGATCCTTTTTTCATCCGGTGGATAAGGATTATGACATTAGCAATGTGTGTGTGATTTTTAAAGTTGTGCATTTCGACGATTTACATGTCAGTTTCTAAACTGCTGACTCACAATCTGTGCGATTATCGCATTATTATTACTCATCTATCCCACATTATGTACCACTACTGAGTTTGCAAATGACAGTGGACTTGATAGTACGTTCGTGACAAACAACCTCGCCGGTGTTCTGCAATTAAAGTCATAGTGAATTACGCGCAGATTTTCATTTCTGAAAACTTAGTTGTGTGAAGCGGGGTGCTCTGCAGTGTCAGCAGCCGAAACAAGGCAATCCAATTATTTGAACCTAGGTAACACACATCAAGCCTCATTTTCTCCTATTCCCCCCAGATGCAGCAGTCTCGTTGCAGAGGAACACGCCCATGGTTGTCTGTAATTTAGCGTTCTAGTAAGTCAACGTATTATATCACTTTAGATCTGTTTGTTAGTGTAACTGGATGTTCATTTTGTTAAAGCGGAGGTAAGAATACTCCACCGCTCCCCGTTGTTTTGTGAGTTTTGCCCTACGCACCCCTACTTACCTTGCCCTCTCTTCCGGTTCCTCGCATACGTTTACTTTTGCCTCACATTTGTGATTAGCTTGTATGGACACTGAAGCTTATGTTTATTTGCTTTTACTTTGTGAATTTCATTCGTTCATGAGGTAACTTATGGATCCCCGCTTTTTGAACTGTCCAGCATTGACTGATCGAATATCAGCCTTTCCGGATAGCCTGTGATATGCCCTAATTTGAATATCGTGATTGAATTGCACAGACAGATGCTTGGTGGCCGGTTTGGCTTGCTACGTGAACATTGTTTGTTGCTCGGTCGTTGGTGTTCTCACCACCGTTAGTGGGTGGAAGCAGTCGTGGGGCTCCGACACAACAATTTTCAAGGCATGTTCAAACACCATTACATTAAAATTATTCACTCAAAATATTCTAAAACCTAAACGTTCAACAAACACCCTCAGCGGGCCGGGTTACAGTTAGCGAACACCGACCGGTCCACGGCGATACATAGGTTGGGAGTCACTGCATAAAGTGCACCGGCTCGCTATACCCCCATATTTCACGAGACCGGCTGCTTGTAGTGTAATCCCTTGGCAACAAGTTAGTACATGTCTGCGTACTTGCGGAACATGAAGGAAAGTAATATAAGTCACCGTTTAACATATCCTTTAAAGGGAATTGCAAGGCTGCAATCAAACATATAACACATGCTTCCTTCATCGCTAAATTGGTGATTATATCATTCTACCCAGGAGCTGTTCTGTGTACCTCGATAAGATTGGACTTGTGTGGTTGGTATGGGGGCGAATTATTTGGAATATGATTACATTCTACCCCACGTTCAATTTACACCTGTGGATCAGTCAGAAAAGTGCTATTTCATTGTATAAATATAGAAGTTACGTGTAGTGATTGGTATCCATTCTGCTGCGACGGAGATGGTTCCGCTCCTTATGTTGCGGACAACTTGACTTCGAGGTCAAACGGTAGCTTCTACTGCGTCTTCAACTATCCGATCGAACTAGCCTGAATACCCACCAAAATGAGACAACCTATCTGCGCCTCTTGTTTAGAGCATCGTTTTAGTGCCAAGCGAACGTTATTCGCTGTTGTCTTGCGTGCATCATTTTCGCCCTAGCCTCTGACATCTCCTTTGCTCACTTACAAAAAGGGGCTTGACTCCACTTCAGGCTTATACCCGGCGTTCTGAATGCACGCGTTTCCTTCCCCTTAGGTGCTTTGCGCGCTCCGATGGATGTCTCAGGCACCACCATTGTCCAGTGAGGGCGCGCGGCGCACTGTGCACCGGCTGTGCTCCGTTTAGTAATGTCTCAATTGTCGTCCATTTAAGTTGGACCACGCTAGTCTCACGCAAGTCTCACAGTTTTCCTATCCAGCTCCGAAAGCGTGAGTATTCTGCGTGTGACTGTTTTCAGTCGCTAGTCTATCCAGAATTCTATTGCCTGGTAGCCTCTGCCCACGCAGTGGTACGTGGATACTACGTGGATGATTTGGATGATAGCCTTTGCGTTAAGAATGATAGCTCCTGAAGTAAGAATGATGGCTTCTGAACTAAGAATGATGGCTTTTGAACTAAGGATGTTAGTGTTTGCGTTAAGGATGTAAGCGATTGCGTTAAGGACGTTAGCAAGTGAGAAATGGTACTTATAAGTAGAAATCGTTTTGAATCTACCACACAGTTACCAACATAATCTTGTTGTTACCATACGTGCAATAATCAAAATAAGTTGCTACCGCGCGACAAATAGCATATGCATTCTAAATGTCCGAACACTTTTAATTCGCATTAGTTCAGAGGTACTGTGGCCCATCGTGGGATTAAATAATTAGGAGCAAACCGCCTACAGCTGTCTAACATTAAGGCACCAACTCAGACAGAAGGCAGCGCAAGTCAGCAAACATGTATTACTGCAAGTAACGATGGCAATATTGCGTACCAAGGGGCATCAACAAAGCTGAGGAGGAAGAAATACAGTGCAAAGTTACGCACCCTACTAAAGCGTCGTTGTAGATAAAAGGGAGAAAAGACATTTGAATCAAATATGATACCAATACGGACTGGCCCCATAATTGGTGGGTACATGTGGGATAATCAGCGTAGAATAGAGTGCACACTCACCGCAAAAGAACGGTCAACCTTCTGCAGCCCAGGATGAAAGTAAATATCACTGTCACTCTTTTAGCTACTGATATTGTCGTTTTATGTAGTGTATCAGAAAACCTGCAGATTATAGTGTTCACATAAACAGCTACGACATGCTGACTTGTAAAATGCAACTTACTAAGTACACCATTAAGTTGGTCTGAATAGTAAAAAGGTCGCAGCGCAATTTAATGTACATTAATCAAACGGGATCTGCAAAACTAATTTGTGCACCGTTTCAAAATTCGTTGAATCATATTGCGTCATTAAATATATAAGGTGTGTTTAATGTCCACTTAAGATTATGCTCGGTAAAAGGCCTATTTTACAGATTGATAACAATGTAGGCCCTTGATTTGTACGTACAAACAGACACACACAATCTGCGCCAAAATCTTGGCTAATAATAAACCCAGAAGCTTGATTTTAGCGAATGAAAAAATAACTATTAGTTTTCAAAGCGTTTGAAAACCAACTTAGCAAAAATATTTTACCTACGCTCCGTGAAATATGCAGTTTCATATAGTTAAATTGCACTTATTTCACGAAGCCATTATCCATGAGAAAATGGATGCTATTACTAAAGTCGTATGCATTATTTCCGCTAGTTCTACTGCTTCCCAATGCGCATATTCCTACCCAAATGCAGCGTCAGGCATTTAGCACACAAACGCTACCTATGCCACTCGTGTTGGACGCAAATCAGCAGACATTCCCATCTCATGAAATGTAGAATAACGGAACCGATAGCTTGTGACTAAAATTGGGTTCACCCTTCATTTGTAAGGCGTCTATATTATCAGGAATAATGGTGCATGAGATAAAAGGGGCAAATAGCGAATAAGGTATTGGACAAATGTAGTTATTCTTGGTAGGTCTAGCTAACAAAGTTTTTAACTTGACAATACATAAGAATTTTCTAAATACATGGAGGCACGTACCGTATGCCGCAATCAACGGAGAGCATTTTGTTATTAGTTTGAATGCTAAGGATGCTACAGAACATTTTCTTTGGCGGACAGCGTGTCGGTTGACAAGAAAACTTTGCTAAATATCGCATAATACCCAGTACAACAAGCATGATAATACGTGCCTGTTAAAGGGCCAAATGCTGCAAACACAGGTGTAAACCGAATTGTAAAAGACTAGCAATTGTGTTGTCTTAACCATAACATGTTCTTATAGAACTGTGCGAAATATATCACGTTTCGTTTTACACGATGTAACATGCGCAAGTACATCATTTTCAGCTTAATCATAAGAGCTGTATCTATCAAAAATGTTACACATATAAAAACTACACAAGTTTTAAACACTTACCGTAAATTACGACTGCCGAAAGAACACGATAGATAATGTATTTTGTTTGTCAGAAACATGTGATTACCAAGCATAATCCAACAGTTAGGCAGCAGTTCGTCATCGCATTCGCGCAGAACCAGACAGATAAATTTGGAGGTCTACAGCGGTTAACTCAACATAAGCGCATTTCCCACAGGGCAAAGAGCTTAGATTTTAATGCGGCAGTGGAAGAAGCTAGTAAGTGACGTTTCAGTTTTATTCATTGCACTTTAGGCTGCTTTGTAAATTTAACATTTTCTCCGCATGTGTCCATATAGTGAGTGTACCGTAAACAGAATCAACGGAAGAGGATAGCTCATAGCTATTTGAACGTCC
>CALYDF020010245.1:0-10155 GCA_944474145.2 Dicrocoelium dendriticum
GGCAAAATGTGATCAATGAACCTTGAATGTTCAGTTATTCCAAGATTTCGGAGTAGCAATCGCACCTTCCAGGAGTCATCCTGACGAATGAAGTCCGTCTGGAACATGTCTTCCCAGCGTTTGAACCACGCTTCGAAAGTGCATCCAGAATCCGTATCATAATGGAATTCAGTGATGGCGTTCGTGAGAAGATCAACAAGATGTACAATTGATCCCATGTGATCGACACCTTGACTTGGACTACGCCGATGATATTACGTTTAGTTGTGACAGCTAGCAAACGTGCCAAGCTGCACTGGACAAATTAGCTCTGATCATCAATTGTTTCGGGGTTTGCTTTGCATGCTCGAAGTGTAAAGTTCTGTTCCAAGATTGGCAAGCAACCATCCCTGCTCTGACCCCTAGCTGTGATCAAAAAGAAGTCATGCAGACATGCAAGTATCTATGCAGTATGTTAGCGCCTGTGGAATGGAGGACAAGATCACAAACCGCATAGCAATAACTCGAGCGGTTTTTGCTAATCTCCGCCATCTTTGGCACCGGCGTGCCATCACTCTGGCTCTGAAGGGCGGAGTTTGCAATGCTCTCGTTCGTACAACTCTCATGTACCGTTGCGATACTTGGCTCATCAAGGTGACAGACACCAAGATGTTCGCCATATTCAATAATCGCTGCCTTCGCAGCATAGCTCATGTCTGGTGGGAAGTACGTGAGCAATGAGCTTGTTAGGGGTAGCCTGTTCGGTCCAGGAAGAGTGAGTGAAGCGCTCAGCATCACCATATCACGCACCAGACTCCCTTGGCTGGACCACCTTTTACGCATGCCAGCACGCCGACTCGCATAACCTACGTTGTATGCGCTACGACTTGGTCGCGAGGAATGCAAACCCCGAAAATGGCGTCCATTGGTGTATCCCGACTGCCAGGCTGAGTTCTGACGGGCGATGAACATATTTGGTTGGTCTGCCGGAAAGCCGACCACAATGATGGTAGTAGCCGCAGTAGACATAACAGTAATACGTATATTTCCCGACTTTGCGAGAAGCTCTCCCTGGATTGTGGACAGATCATGGCTACCATGAAGATAAGGCTCACGCGTGAGTAAGATTTGTGTTTTGGGGAGTGTGACATCAAAATAATTTGAAAGTACATAACTTTTGTTGTTCCTGCTTTTTCGTACCATTTTTTCTCATTGGCTATATATTCCTTGGTCTATCCTGGAAGAACTCGTGTGGGGATTTACCCGATGGAAAGATGGTCATTATCGAGTTCTGTTCCAGGAATTTACTAAGCTGAATGCGGAATATTCTTACGTTTGTGCAAGATCTGATTGTGGTTCGCAGGCTATTCCACACGACAGCGTATCTGACGAGGAAGAAGTTGGATCAGACAGCTGTCGCGGTTCTTGGCACCGTTAATATACGGATATTGTTGCGCATCTTGCGAATGAATTTATGTTTCAATTTTAGTGTGCACAGACTAAGTATGTATTTTGGTTTATGAGGTTGTGTATCAGCGTCAGGTTATGTTTCAGTTGTCGCAACCAAAGGGGCTGGAGATTGAGCTGCTGGCAGTGCTCCTGATAACTCAAGGTGGTTGATTTACTAAACAAGCGCTTAGTGAATGATCTTTGCACGTTTTCCAAAGCTTTCCTGTCACCCATACGCATGTTTCCATTAATGTTGCTGCAGTAGTCAAAGATAGAAAGTGTAAGTCTTTTGAAAACCTTGAGTATGGCAGGGGCTGTATAGATTTTTGGCATATATTAGCCATAGATCGCTTGGCACATGCTATTTGATACTCAGCTTGCTCTGATAAATTAAAGTTTGAAGAGTACCGAAGGCCTAACTCAAAGTTGGATAGTTGCACACAGATAAGTTCATTGTTTAGTTTAACGGACTTTGTAAGTATCAAGCGTCCGTGTGACATAATGCATGTTTCACCAACTAGGAATGTTAACATCCATGTGTCGCACAATTTCTCAAGTGAACTGAGGTCTTCTTGAATGAGTAGCGTTGCGCTATGAAATTCATCTCCTCGAAATTTATAGACAAGCTTCATGTCCTCGACGAACACCAAATGGCCTACTAGGTTTTATGGACATCGTGGTATCGTTAATATAAATTAAGAAAAGGCAAGTACCAAGTACACTACCTTGGAGGGCACCACTAGTGATTGGACGTAATTGAAAGGTAAAGTTAACTGGGTCATACAATTAGCATCGAAGATTATACCATTACGAGCCTCGGGCCGGACCAATAGTCGATCCGAAGCAGAACACGTAAATAGATCAAGAGAAAAGAGGAAATCTGGAGGCAAGCTTTGCTAAGCCCATGTGAGACCACATGGCAGAATCACAAAGTCATCAGACGCTACTGCGCATCACTCATAGGAGTCGATAAGTACGAATGGCAGGAGAAAGTGGTGCTGAAATTTATGAGTAACACCAAATTACCATACAGATTTGTGAATGGTAAAAGAAAGATTAAGTCCGGAATACCACCACTCAAGTAGACCAGTGGCCTAAAACTACTGCTGTGGATGTTGCGAACGCTCTACACTTGCTGTTTGGGTCAGTAGTTAGAAATACCATGGAACATTCGCCCTATCAAGTCCCAACAAATGTCGATTGCTTATGTATCGTCACCTTTACCATGGCAGTTGTTGCAAATCAATTACAGTCTCTTTGGGAGTATAGTGTCCCTGGAATCCACATGATCTGCCCGAAAGTACCGAAAACCCTTGCTCTCAACATAGCAGCACCACGTGCAGCCTTTTTCCAGAGTCTGTTTAACTTGTATACACTATCATCTGTGTGGAAAAATGGAATTATCACTCCAATCTACAAGGGAGGTATGCGATCGGATCCTGCCAAATACCGACCTATTACTCCTTTTCCTGTTTCATAAAAATGATGAATTAACGCGATACTTTGAAAGTCCGTAAAATTATTTCTAATGCCAACATGAGTTCTGATGCAAACGATCTTGTCTCACTAATTTGCTGCTTACTCGGGACTCATGGACCAAGGCGGCTGATGAAGGAGTTCACATATATGTAATTTACTTGGATTTCTCTAAATTATTTGACAGCGTCAATCACTTCTTTCTCCTCCAAAACCTTGCTGCCTACGGTATCCAAGGTTTCCTACTCACCTGGTTAGAAGACCACTTACACGACAGTGTAATCAAAGTAAGAGTGGCCGACACTCACTCTGAAAGCCTGTGTGTCTCCATTGGTGTACTGCAAAGGTTCAATCCTCGGTACGGTACAGTTTTAGTCGACATTAATTACCTTCCAGCAGACATTCTATCCCCAATGTAAATATTTGCAGACGATGCTAAAATATGGAGAGCAATTCGCTCAGCATCCGACCGTGTCTACCTCCAGGAAGATCTGATTCGGATTAACGAATGGACTGAAAGGAACCAGCTCCCACTGAAAGTTGCAAAGTGTCACCTGCTGACGGTACGCAGCAGTTTCGTCAACACATACCTTATGGGGCTAAACGTCCTGCAACAAGTGACTAGTGAAGGCGACTTAGGTATAATCGTGCAAGTGGGTCTTGGCCCTTCGCTCCAATGTTCGAAAGCAGCAAATGTAGCGAAGTTGCATTTGAGCGTTTTGAGACGAACCCTCAGCATCTTTAAGCGACGGCTAGTACCAAAGCTGATTAACTCCCATATTGGTCCTCAAGTTGAATTTGCAATTCAGCCCTGGTGTCCATGGTTAAAACGAGACATGCGCCTATTGGAACAGCCCCAAAGAAGAGCCACAAATGCAACGCGTGGACTATCCGGTCTAAGTTACGAACTGCGTCTTCGTGTACTCGGTGTGTTCTCATTAGAATACCGACGGCTTCGAGGACATCTTCCTCTCATATACTGGATACTATCTGGCAGGGAACATCCATATACATCGCCGTTGACTCTAGCCTCTTACAAACAGTACCGAGGCAACCGCTTGAAACTAATGACACAACACTCCCGTTTGAATTGCAGAAAGCATTCTTCCTCATTTAGAATCTGTTCCCACTGAAATACATTAACAAGTTATGTGGTGAACGTACCAAACCTGACGACATTCAAAAGAAACCTAGACTTTCGTCTTCATGATAAACACTACACCACCGTTTGAAAAACTGCAATGGTTTAACCACAGATACTTCACATTCCACGTTTGACCATTTCGAATTTAATTTTCTTTTGCATATGCATCCTGTGAGTCTTGTAAAGTTATGCATTTTATCCCATCACACACTATTGAACTATGTTACTTTTGATGTGGGGAGGAGTTATGATTACTCAGAGTGACTATCCGGTAGTGCGCATTTTGGTATGATGTCAACCAGCCAAATAGTGGGTCTCTGATTCCAAATGACTCGATTCTCTTCAGTAGCCACTTGTGCGGCACTCTGTCGAATGCTTTTTGCATATCCAAGAACAGTAATATAGCTGCGTATTTGGGGTCAATGGCTTCTGCGATGTGATCCACCTGGTGCATTTGACACATTGTCCAGGAACGGTTATCGAGGGATCCATTCTGAAAATCTGCTCGGCCTTCAAATTCGGCCATTGCCGTTCTCGTTGGATTATTTTACACTACCCGCTGCGGATCAATACTTCATTTTTAACTTTGAAACAATCTGTGTTTTTCTGATCAAGTCTCAATGTCAATGTTGTCCTACTCCGTCAACTATTTGAAAACGTGACTTGTTACCGCCTTAAATCCGTACCTCATCGAATACGGCCATAAAGTCAGGAACACTGGCAAATGTAGTAGGAATAAATGTCTTGGAAAAAAGTGCATGCATCGTGTTGCCTGGCAATTTGGCCTCCGTTGTTGTTCTGTAAACAAAGCGCAAGTCTCACTGATACTTTCCAGTAATGTTTGCTCGCTTGTTGGTAACATCGATGATCCCGATGCCATTATGGAGCGAAATGAGTATGTTAATACAGGAATCATTCTGTTACAAGAAAGCTGGTTGCATACTGATGTGGAAAATGGGGTAATTCAACTCGATTGTTATTTTCCCATTAATTCTGACCGCACTAGGAAGCTCCAGTTTCGTGTTGGTGACATTATGAATTACGTTAAGCAAGGTTGTTGCAAAGTATCAATCATAACACTTACGTTCTCAACGATTTCTATAAGCTGCCATTTAGTTGAATGCCAATCGAAGTTTCTAATTGGCATTCAATCAGTTATCGCTGGAAACGTATACATAGCTCCTGTTGCATCTGTATCGGAGTTAAAGCTTTTTGAGGACTAACTTATTTCAACTTTACTGCTTAAATTAGATTGTGCTATCTGTATTGTTGTTGGTGACTTCAATAGAAAGGATACAATATTTTGAAGACACTTGGCTTGGTAGACCTAGTTACTGTTTCTATTAGACAAAATGCCCAGTTGGACGCTGTGTTCACAAATAAACGGCAGTTGCTTACCATTCAAAAGCGGGCTCCTTTGAACAGCTCAGACCATTGTATTTTACTAATGTTTCCAGTCATATACAGCAGGCCTAATTTTTTAACGCTGGCCAGACGTCCTTACAAGATTATAAAACGACGAAATTGTTCCTTGGGATATATCCCTAGGCTACATATGACGTTTTCTTTATCTGTCTTCCAGGAGGAGGACCTGTCGCTCGAATCTGAACATCATACGGACTACACGAAATATTGCTTTAACATGTGTTGCCCCATTGAAACGATCTATTTAAAGCAGAGAGACGTTCCTCACCACTACTAAAACGACTTCGAAGGGTGAAAGAGTGGGTCTATACGTGCAAGAATGCTACACGTGTCACAAGCCTAAGCACAGCAATTAAATCCAAGATGAAAAGACTAAAGCAATTATACGTCGAAGCAGTTCTAGGTAACCATAACCGTCGTGATCTATGGGGGCTTCTGAGGCAGCTCTGTGATAAGAGGGTTTGCAGCCAGAGGGGTGAAGTGGATGTGGATAAACTGAATTCAGAGTGTAGTTCCGCATCACTAAGCTCCTTGCCCTTCTTCAATAGCTCAAGTCCAGCCGCGCCCTTCGATCAAAGAAACCTCCACAAGGAACTCCAAAGATTAAAAACAACCAAAGCATGTGGTCCGGATGCCCTCTCACATTTATCTTTGCAGGAGCGTCCTGATTCTCTCACACTGACTTTGACAGTTCTCTTTATCAAATGCCTCACTAGGGTTGTAATCCTGGACATTTGGAGAACGGTCAGAATCACTCCAGTACCAAAAAACGGGATCTCAAAAGTATCGCCCAATTGCATGTACATCATTGCTCTTAAAGGTTTTTTCAGCCGCTCCTAAGGACGATATCTACCAGTTTGTGGAGAGACCAAGCGCTTCACATTGGATGAGGTGACATATCTTCTTCATTCTAAAGCGTCTGCATTAGATCAAAATGTAAATCCGTACGGCTTCTGTTGCTGGATTATTCGAATGCCTTTGAAAGCCTGGATAGTTCAAGGTTGCTAAACCTGCCATCCGAAAATAGAGTTCACCCTGGTGTGTGTAATCTGTTACTTGACTATTTTACAGATCATACTCACTTCACCAAGTTGAACGGTAAGTAATCCTCTGTCCACCTACCGACTGTGGTGTTCTACAAGGAAGCGATCCTATCACCTTTTAAATTTCCTTGTATGTTGAACATCTCCCTATAAAAACCACGTTTATAAGGTTTAAATATGCTGATGATATGCTGGGATGTATGTCCTCTACTAACCAGGATTCCTCATCACTTCAACCTGGGTTGGAAGATCTAGTGGAATGGTATTCATCCAGATGTTTTACGCTTAATGCTTCTGAATGCAGGGATGTAATATTTCCTTTTCTCCGTGACGATAAGTTGCAGTCCTTCATAGCTTTCTCCCCCACACTTACTGTAGGTGAAAATCCCATACCCAACTCTTCCACCGTCAAATATCTCTGCGTTTTTTGGCCCCAGAACATTTCTTGATCCACGCATGTCCGTAAAAGTTTTCAAAAATTCAGAAAACGTCTTTTTATGCCATCAGATTTCAGATGCTTTTAGTAGCACGTATTTAATATTCAGGTTTGTGACCTTTTGTATTATTCCCGATTGGTTATACTGTTCTCCTGGCATTTTTCCTGGACTGCTTCAGAAAGACGACATCTTATTATTGCAATCTATAAAGCCCATTTCTGGATGCAGCAGCTTGTCTTGAGATTCTTTAGTTAAGTTGAGCATTTCTAGATATCTTGATTCTTGCAGTGAGTTTTCTTCTATGATACTAACTGATGGATTTCATCCACTTCACAGTGGTCTTTACAAAAGCTCATTTGTTCTTCTACACCTTCAAAATTTAGGATTTTATTCTTCCGCACCTCATCGTATCCTAATACTGTTTTGCCTTATCTCTCAAGTTTGCTTGTTGATAAAGCAGAAGTCAGTAACATGCTGTGGAGGCGGATGTTGGAGTAACAGTTCTGCTTTTGTCCCACTGTTATACCAGATGTCCGCAGTGGTAGTGTAAATGTTGAAAATCAACCCATTAGGATTCA
This sequence comes from Dicrocoelium dendriticum, assembly GCA_944474145.2. Lineage (NCBI taxonomy): Eukaryota > Metazoa > Platyhelminthes > Trematoda > Plagiorchiida > Dicrocoeliidae > Dicrocoelium > Dicrocoelium dendriticum. The sequence continues at coordinate 7,532 of CALYDF020010245.1, forward strand.
TAAAACTTATTTTGACTTGACTTGAAGCAGACTATGACGATGAACAAAGTCCATGATTTCACTTTTAAGCAATTTTTCGAGTAATCTAACGATGACGGGAGTATGATGGATAGGTCGATAATTAGTGACGTGCTGTTTGAGGTCCAATCTTATTGACGATGGACAAAAACGATATTTTCCACTGCCATGGAAAGTAGCTATATTCTAACGACAAGGTGAACATGTTCAGCAATAGCAGTGGTATGTCAGGTCCACCGAGTTTAATAACTGATGGAGGGATGCTATCGGATTTTGGTATGAGTGATGGTTTGATGGACTTCATAGCCCATTGGATAGTCGATAGAGAAATCACAGCAATATGTATGACGCTTATTGTAAGTTCCGGACAGCAAGGTATCGGGTTGGTTTCTACTTGCATGGAAGCAGCGAAACACGTAGCTAAACGCTTCACAAATAACAGGTGAGTCGTTAAGGTCTCGACCCTTTTCATCAGTCAGTGTAGTGATCAAAAACATCTGATCGTTAGGCTTATGACGGAGTAATTTGGCCAGTTCCTTTCATTTGCATGCCATCCGCAAGGCGTTCTCCTTCTCCTTTTCAATCCGTTTCATTTGGGAGCGCTTGATACAGGCGATGGATTCGTGTAGCTGTAATATTAGTGAGGTTTCTAGTTGTCCTGAATTTGCCGATTACTTTTATTATTTTCCGGTCACTCAGAGTGTCATGTACATTCTTAGGACCAGGAATGACACGTTTATAATTTAGGACGAATACAGTTATGATGTGATTGATCTGATAGTAAAACTATTCTACTGCAATGGGCGAGCTAGTGGAGATGAACTACATCCCAATTGAAAGACTGGATCGGCTTTCCGAAATGTACTATGATACCAGGCATCACATTACTGTAAACTGGGTTAAATTTGGGCCAACAGGAAGAAAACTATAGGACACAGATCACACTTATTTTTCTTATTTTGTGTGTGGTGAAATGGATTTTACGTGATGAAAATGTATCTTTCATTATTTTGCAATCCTTTTATGACGAACTGGAATATTCAACCTTAGGTATATTTCTTGTCAAAGATGGCCGGTGTCATGATATTTGTTTAACATACGATACACTTTCATCTGTGGATTATGTTCCTAATAAAGTGTCAGTATAACCATCTCTGTTCTCGCTTGTTGAATAAGGAAACATATTTGAAATTATTCAAACATATTTATCACGCATTAGAGAACTGACTTGGTGGTCAATGTTATCCCAATAAACTTTGTTATTTTGGGGTAACTTTGTCCAGTTGGCCAAGTAAACTTTAAAAGAGGCACCAGATATCATGAGGGGATTTTGAACTCGTCAAAGTCAGCAATTATCCTGATGTTCGTTGGCACCGGTGATGGAGAATTACTGCCGCCAGATGTAGTGTGCAAAGCCGAAAAGCTTTGAGACACTTGAACGGAAAATGGTCCACCAGGCGCACGATAAAACGAGTCAAGGTCAGGCTAGTTTGGTAACACCTGCTTTTTAGGCTGGTTTCAGCAGGTGGCATCACCTTTGTTTAGTAGAAAAACTGGCCGTTGTGTACTTTTGGGTGACAACCACAGTTCACATATTTTCTTGACATTGTCAGACTCTGTAATGAGAATAATATTGGTGTTTCTTGTCTCCCACTTAACTCGACCCACCTCTACCAGCCTCTGGATGCAGTCTTCTTTCGGCCTATGAAGCCCCAAAGAATAGCCATGCTGAGAAGATATTAAAATTCCTGCGGTAAAATGGCCCAAACCATCCAGAAGTATAGGTTTCCTTGGCTACTCAAACAGCTTCTAGATACCATGAGTGAAGGTATTGCAGAAAAATTGCGGTCGGGGTTTAGAAAAGCTGGCATGTGCCCAATAAATCCCCAGTCTATCCTGAACAGGATACCAGAGGAAATTGAGGAAGATGCAGATGCCATCAGCACCTCTGTTTCGTAGCTATTAAGGAAAAAATTGAAAGAAATGCGCCTTGCAACTGGTGAAGGAAATTTATCACAACGCAATAATGCTCTAAACGTCCAGCCTCGGAAAAGTGTCTTGTGTCCAACCGGGGAGCTTGTTACTGATATCGAGCCTTGTGCTGAACCAGAAAGTGACTAGGCAGCTAAAGTATATCTAAGAGAAGCCGATTACTTGTCCTCAGTTGGTGATGTCAGTGATAGCCGACTAGAAATCTTTTCTGATTCCGATGACGAGTTTGTTCTACCATCAGAAAAGGTCTGACAAATTCGAAAAAACATCTTTGAGAAATTTTCTTAAGTAGATGTTAAGCTTATATGTGCGTTTTATAACGTTGTATATATATAAACAGTGGCTTATCTTATCCTTGTGTTACGTAACATTTGTTCTGTGTATGTGTCATAAGCATGGCCGTAGTACCCCCGTTACAAGGGGAAGATGTCCGTATTAGATACGTTAAAACAACTGAGTTAAGAGTGTAGGACAAGAGCAGTAAATAGTTTCGACCGCATTATAACACTATAGCCCATGAACAGGTCACTTAATAATTGGACGGAATCGGTGTATCTCCCTAACCATCAAGACATGATATCAAAAAATTTAGATGTTCTTTCATCTATCTCTCC
>CALYDF020010246.1:0-10145 GCA_944474145.2 Dicrocoelium dendriticum
CTCGGGAATCCTAGAGCACGTCACTAAACCTGGGACCTAGTTATGGTCACCGAAACCTGGCTGAGCACGGAAATCGCGGATGCCGAGATTGCGCTACCTGGCATGAGTTCCGTACGAAAAGATCGGCCTAGCAGAGGAGGCGGAGTGCTTTTGTATTATCGATCCGACCTACATGTTGAGATCGTTGATGACTCAGAAGCAAACATCAACGATTCTCTTTGGTGTCGTATGCACCTGAGACGTGGCGATGTGTGTTTGCTAGCAATAGTTTACCGTCCTCCAATGTCTACCTTGGAAATGGATCAAGGCCTTGCTGCTGCGATGAAACGAGTACTGACACGTCCACACAGTCACGTTCTTCTGGTGGGGGACTTCAATCTGCACGCACTCGAAGTTCCGGCATCGCCCAGCGAACAGTTCAAGGCTGATTTGCAAGAACTGATTACCGATGTACCATTGTATAACAACGTCACCTCCCCCACTCGTTTCAGAACGGGTAACACCCCCTCTGTCTTGGACCTTGTGCTCACCAACGAGGAACTAATGATTGACACCGTTACCATAGCTACACCACTAGGTCGTAGTGATCACGCGACGTTGCATTTTCGTTACATCTGTTATTCGGAGTACGTTAGAGAGAACGACGAGGAAACTTATATGGTTACACATTACGACATCTTGTCTAACCTTGTTCAAGACACCAGCTGGTCCTTCCTGACCGAGAATCCGCCCGAGGAGGCTTGGATGGTGTTTGTCACCAAATTCATTGAGCTAGTGGCAAATGCATCAGAACGCAAGGCCTTTCGCCCGAAGCAAGTAGATTCGTTCCTAAGAAGCCGTACGAGAAAATCTATGGCCTCAAGGGATTCGGCCTGGCAGGCGTACATAGTTTGCCCATGTAATCTGACCTGGGGAGTCTACACAACTCAACGAAACCACTGCTTCAAGTTGATTCGCGAAGACAAACTCCAGCACCAACAGAACTTAGCGGCGAAATTCAGCAAAAATCCAAAGCTGTTGTATAGGCATATCAACAAACTCCGTAGAGTGCAGCGCGGGATCCCGGTCTTGCGTGCAACAGACGGTCATGCGCAAACTGCACAGGACGCGGCCAACGTGTTTCGTCAACACTTCCTCCATACTTTCCGGAGTGAACCATCCCTTCACCCGATTTTGACAGAGCTCTCACCGTTCCCAGGTTAACACAACGTATCGTTCAGGGCAACCAATTTGTTGAAAACGCTAATGTCGTTGCGTGTGCACAGCACGCCAGGCGTAGACGATATTAAACCGGAGGCGTTGAAGGCAGCGGCACTAAACATTGCCGAACCATTAGCTCGGTTCTTTCAACGTTGTCTTGACGAAATGCTGATTCCCACAATGTGGAAACATGGGCTAGTCACTCCCATTTACAAAAGCGGTAATCGTGCGGAGCCGTCTAACTACCGTCTAATCACTCTCCTCCCAGTTTTATCCAAAGTAATGGAACGTATAATTGCGGAGGCGCTGATGGGATATCTGAAGAACAACAATATCATAGTGCCACAGCAACACGGATTTCGCCGAAATCGATCCTGCACTACAATCTTTCTGCTGGCCCGAGCAAGCTGAACGGAGTCAGCTGATGCTAGATTTGGAGTCGACGTTGTCTACCTGGACTTCTCGAAGGCGTTCGATCGTTTGGACCACCGCATCCTCCTACACAAGCTTCGAGGCTGCGGAATCGGTGACCCTGTGCTTGGTTGGATCGCCGGCTTTCTCACTAAACGTCAGCTGAATGTGAGAGACCGCAGCTCCATGTCCGACCCAATTGACGTCCAGTGCGGTGTGCCACAAGGGTCAGTACTGGGGCCACGTTTATTTTTAACATTCATTAACGACCTTGCCAGTGTACTACAATCGAACTTCTTGCTGTTTGCAGATGATGTCAAAATTTGGCACGACATCCGGACAGAGGACGATCATACAACACTGCAGAGCGAGCTGGACAGGGCGTATACTTGGTCACCCGAAAACGTGCTCCACTTCAATGTCGCCAAGTGCAAAGTCGTGAGCTTACGCCACCAGCTCATCCATGAATACTTACTCGGGGACCAGCCGTTGCAACGTGCTTCCCAAGAATGCGACCTCGGAGTGATCGTGCAGGACGACCTTGGCTGCTCCAGACAAGCTGAAAAGGCATCGAAAAGGGCCAGTCAACATCTCGGACTCTTACGGAGGGCTTTCGGAAATTTCGAGCCATCTGTATTTCCGCAAATGCTGAGCGCTTACGTGAGACCCCACGTGGAGTATGCGATCCAGGCCTGGCGTCCCTGGCGCAAGCGCGACATCAGTGCACTTGAAGCTCCACAGCGTAGAGCAACGAAGCTCGTCAGAGGCCTGTTTCACATCCCCTACCAACGCAGACTACAGTCTCTGGGATTGTACAGTGGTGAATATCATCGTCCCCGAGGAGACCTCATCATAGTCTACTTAATACTGATGAATCCAAATCACCCCTGTCGCAGTCTCTTGCAGCTGAGCCAAAATACCAACCTGAGAGGTCATCAGCTTAAACTGGCTACACACTACAGCCGACTTGATTGTCGACGAAACTGTTTCTCACTCCGTGTGTCCCGTGCTTGGAATGCGCTCCCCACTCACGTCGCCCTTGCCCCCACATTGGCACTATTTAAAAAACGCCTAGATGACACACTTTCCAACTTGCATTATTTGGCATAGCACGTCCTATTCGGAGGACGAAATAACGAGACCCAAACCATGAGGTTACTGACCCTCCCCGCAAAGTGGCGGTGATGCTACATACAGAAGTGTCCCAATGAGCGACATGGATGTATACAAACTGGAGTAACGTACCATATCTCTCAACGGAAGCAACAAACGAGTGAGCGTTATCCGTTCCTTTGATTTCTTTTTCCCACATTTGCTGTAATATAACAGCTCTACTTTGGGTGCAGACATCCAGTCCATACTTCAAACTATCATTATGAAGTGGTGCGTTGAAATCTGTAGAGGCTTAAAAAACGATTTACTTGTTCGATTATCCTTCCATTTTATCTATTGCTCCAACCACCCTAGGGGACCTGTCAAGTATATGCTTTCTTACCCGTTATAAATCATTGTTCATTGTTGGCGTATATACTGTGCTGAGTTCACAAATGAGCGTTTAGCTTTATTATCAATTTTAACACAAATATTAGGCACAAAACCATCCTAAGTGACCTGTGAAACCTTGGCTATCTCAGCATTATTGTACCAATTTTCTTTCACTCCAATTTCCACCTAAGTATACTTTCTAAAAACGTGTGTCCGAACAGCAAATGGAGGTTGTGTAGTGCACATATTTCAGCCTTTACACAATTAATAAACACTACCAACTTTTTTCCCCTAAAATGCCTGCTTAAGTTTGAGTCGAAGCTCCTTAGGTATGCAACCACTCAAAGCTAACGAAGTACAGTTATGTGATAGATGAGTGAGTAACCACTGCCTACCGGAAGCAGTCAACGCTTAACTGTCCCAAATTCAACATGTACAAAGCGTTAACACAAGCGAGCTTTACATGAACTATGTATGCACACGTAGGCTATCCAAAGCAGCATTAGTAAACCCGATAAAAAAGACTTATGCTTCAGTTGGCAGTAGTTTACGCTGTCTCAGGTATGCAACTCCGAAACTTTTTCAGTGAGACTTTTGTTAATGTGTGATGCGCAAGCGTGGGTGCGGTCATTTGTTCTCGTCAATACAAGATGAGAGGCTACTTTATGGGATAAATATAAGCACCGTAAATAAAGCAAGCCTTCTTTCTGAAACAACTTCATTCGGGTCAAGGTGAACTCAAGGATATTGCCTGTTTGAGCAATATGACAGTCGCAAACTGTACATTTACCAATATGAGCCGCTAATCAAGTGTAGTGGAAAACAAATGCAACACATAACCTGTTTGTGTCCCATGCACCAGTAAGCTACATTCAGGTGTGTTGTTAGTGGATCTAAATACATTCTTGAAAATCTAAGCAAACTTTTTCTGGGATGCAGGGAACTAGCATTGTTCATTATCTGGTTTGTTCCTTCATTGTTAAGCAATTCGTACATGGATATCACACAGGTTATTCCTTTGAACACCTTTGCATAACGGAACAAGGATCTTGAAACTATCGCTTGGCAGAAGGCTTTACATATTATATTGACTGCACGCCGTGCGAACCTACAGTAAAGTTCTACTAAGGTCACTAACTAGTACTCAGTCTATATAAAGTACCGTAAATTTAAAGTGTTCATTTCATTTTAGATTTTAAGATATTTTAACACGAACTTTGTTGTATTATATGGGAAAGATGCTCCAGTGCTTCACGTGAGAAACTTTTATTAAATTTGAAGCACTTCTCAAATTAGTATCTAAACCACTTACTTTAGGAAGCGTTTGAAGAATCTGAAGCTGCTAGGATATCGAATTTTTAGTACCCGAATGGAATATGCAGTTGGAATGGGCGTACCAGCAACCATGTAGTACACTGCATCGGTGGCAGCATATCTGAAAATTACCTGCAGAAAATCGCCCTGATGTACTTTTGATCCGTTTATTTAGGGAGAATAGGTCTTTGGGTATAAATTTTATGCAGTGTTCCAATTGTTCCAGTGGAATTGAGTACACTACACCATTTCTCGGCCACGTTGACCCTTGGGCCACAGAATTCCTCTGAACAGCAAAGGAGTTGTGCTGAGGGGCATACAAGCTGAGTCTTTATTCAACTACTTTGCGCCGTGAGTGTGCCGTGAGTGTGGATTTGCGCTCAATCACGTTTACGGATGAGACACTTTTCTGTCTGCTTGGCGCCTATAAGCGGCATGGTTGGGCTACCAATAACACTTCGTGTGCGCAACATCCGCAAGGCTCATGGCGTGGGATTGGTTGACAGGAGGAAAGATTATCGGACCATTTTTCTTTTCCAAGTATGTGACGAGTAACTTGAAGTTTGTCACAGAATTACTGTTTCACATTTGTTAGCATCATCGTATAACGTAATGTTACAGTCCAGGGTCAATTTATAGCTGCAGGCCGAAGACTTATTGAGTATCGTTTGGTGGCAGCAGGATGGTACGCCTACCCATTCTGCACGAACGATACGTGATTACCTTGGCGAAACGTTTGGTAACCGCTAGATCCTTCGAGCCGCTTTCTTTTTTGTAACTGCCTCTCATAATACCCTACCCTATAAGACTGTTTGTCGTTTTTGCTCCAATAAAGTTAATTTTTTGCCTTAGAGCGTTAGCCACTTTACCCTCCACAGCAGTACCATGCATTCAACGTCCCCTGGTGCATGTGAAAACTTGGCTGCACTTTGTCCCATCAATCCACACAGTTTGTCACGCTTCAGCCTCTAATTGTAGCAGTGCTAACACAAGGATTTTGTTCGCAACACGACAACCTACACTCAAAAGATTACAACCATGAGCTTTACCCAGCCCCCTTAACAAGGGCATTCTGCAGAAAGTTGCGTGGCGCCGAGCTCAGTTGATACGTTTACCAAGCGTGCTTATGCAATTGACGGAATCCCTACGTACCGGCCGTACAAATGCGACCAACCCTCACCCGGACTCCTGATCACCTGCTGGGCCGTGAATTCCGTTCCCTGTTCACTGAAATCAGGCCCACAAGCACTCTAGGATTTTGCCTCTTTACTTCAAGCGTTTCCATAGCCTTTAGGTTTAACCTGGTGTGAATATACCGAACACTGCTCATGTTTGCCACCAACCAAAGCATTGTCGGTGATCTTACAAGTTTCGATTATCAATCCGCCAACGATACCTTCAAGGTTGTTCCATTTTAATGCAATAGCCGATTAGGTTCACACACAACGCATACGCTCGGTTTGTGTCTGCAGAATATGATGCTCTCATTCGTGACTGAGCTCAAGAACTACACTGTCCTCAACCACAATGGCAGCTGAAGTGCTGCATGAGGTGCCGTACAAGGTACTAACAGGTCGTCATGGGATTGAGCGTTGTCCATACTATGTAAACGTGGAACGTGCAGGCACCATTACCGTAAGCAAGAACTAAGACAGTGCTGCTAACGCAGTGCATTAGACATGACCAACTATCTAGCCAGCAGACTGGGGCAGTAAGGAAGAATGATCCATTCCGTGAAGAGCAGTGGTTACGTAGTACCTAGGATCAAACACATCAGACAGTAGCGATTTTTACGAAAATCCGTTTAACGAGTACAGCGTGCTTACGTAATTGCTGTGTACGGAATCTCTTGGTATTCGTCCATAAGTAGGGCCTGATGCAGTCCGCCTTATGCAAGCCACATGTAAACTAACAACCCACCTCCTGCAATTGCGTAGTGTAAATAAAAACTGCCGCTAACGCATGGTTCGTTTCCCATTTGGTGCAGTGCCCGTTCACGTGGGTTACCATAGCAACCTTCACCGTACATGAGGTTAACTGTATCCAAAGTCCTATGAAGCAAATTCTCGGAACAATTTCATTCCGCTACTGTCGTTGCCGCATTATTTTACTGACCGGGAGCGTTGCGGGCGTCATTTACCTAAGTTTACTTCAGTGACTTTGTTCCAACTGAAATGAATTTTGCACTTAGGACTCTCAAGACTTCCCACACTACGGGGAAGTTGTCATTCAAACTCGTCGTGTCAAAGCAAGTAGTATTCCAGAAGATGGATGCACCCAGCTGTGCGAAGCAATGTAGTGTCGAAGCAGCCTACATGGTTTCCGAGATGATTGGTAAACTGTCGGAGGTACGGACTGAGGTGCTCATTCTTAACGCAACATGTTTACTTTTCCAACGGTCGAAACAATACAAGATGAAGGCGTTTCCTAATCGCTGTCCGCCGTAAATATAACACACTGTTACAGTAATAGTATTGTCGCCTAAAGGCACAAAAGTGTATTCAGATCGCGAAAGTCTGAATATCTTCAATGTTCCAGACACAGATCCATGGATATTTGTGATGTGCACCTAAAGGAAGTCTTGCACACTAACAGCGCTTCGCTATAGCTTGACGCTACTTCACAACGCGTTGCAAAAGCATATCTATCTATTTGTGTTTACATCCAACAGTCCTTGATCAGTGGCGTGATAAATACTTTTGCCGCCCGAAAGGGTGGTAAAATTGTCACTCTTACTGAGGGCATCATAGATGCGTGAAGGCCAAACGATCAGGATAGCGCAAACTAGTTTTCGATGAAACTAGTATGCGCTTGGGACCTTGAGGTGAATTTCTGGAAATTGACCACAACGGAACAAATAAAAGGATCAATGGGAAGAATGTTTGCACAAGTGTGACACATGGCGCAAATGTGTTGTTGATCATACAGAGTAACATTAAAATATTCAACCCACAGCTTATCCGGATAATTTGTCCTGCATATTTGGTATCCAATATAAGTTGGTAATAAAAGTGCGGCTTCAGGTCAAGTGCCGCCCTAGGCAGTCCACCTACCCGCCCCTGTACTGCGCCTCTGCAAACAAGCAAGTAAATATATTCAAAACGGATTAGTCCTCCCTTCGTCTACATACTGCAAACCCCCGTCATCAAGCACGATCACTGTTGTGAGTCCAGGAACGACGCCATGGCTCAATCATCGAAAGTCGCTCATCCAAACTCAAACCGAGTGCCCTGAAAACCAAGCCGCTTACACCGGAGCTGCATCACCAGGTTAACAACGATGTGGTTGACGTTACTGATGAAAAGCGCCTGGTTGAATGTGTCAGTAAACAATGCGGAATTTTAGCCGAAAGCAATTAAGGATGTAAGGTAACCGCTCATTTTCCCCCGAACAAAACTGGAACTAGGCTTCGGCGGATCGCTCGCCTAATGTAATATGCGTCATGTTAAGAGTACCCAGGGCTTCTGTGTCCGTGTTTACATTAGGTCGCCAAAGACCCAGGGGGTTGAAAAACGAGACTGATACTTGGTATGCGGCTGGACAGTTTCATATCAAACACCTACCGGGAGTCGGAGGTAGATGGAGAGTGCGCTTGATTTATATCTTGTGGTTAGCTACACGGTGTAATCACAGCTGGCGATGGGGGACGGAGCCTGAGGTGTGTAGATGGATGACGATAACACGCACGAGATTTGATTGCAACTGATGTCCAAGTATAACCGCATCATTTACCCACGTAGAATTGGGATGAAGCAAACTAGCAACCTCCAATTACAAACGGCAAATGCCATATGAACGCATAGAACGGTTTGCGTCATGTGGAGCCAATCAACCTTGTGCAGACGCTACAACCTGACGAGTAAATGTGATTCGCCGAAGCAAGTACATTTTAGTTGCGACTTCAAAGCACCTCATTGCAACTCTGTAGTTGGTTCGAATACAGTCCACAATTGACAAATACCCATCGAGAAATATTTTCCAAGCGAGCATGGTAAACGTTAGTTGTGCTTCCCCCACATGCCTTGGGTTTCCGCATGGATCTTCCTTGCACGACAAGCAAGCAGCTTCCGATCGCCTGCGTTGGTGTAACGGTTAATCAATCTAGCACATGGCCACACACACTACCCATGTCCGTCAACTCTGCATAGTTAAAGCTACTTATTTATTATGCCCTTATCAAACTCCTTATCCACCGGCTCCTCAAACACAAACAACGACAGGCGGTAGAACATAATCACTTGCTAAACAACCGTGTTAGAGTAGCATCTGTTTGTCGAGCTCTCGCATGATTGTTCTACAAAGCAGCAGCTAAAACGGGTATGTGACGCGATTACACTCACCAACTTACCGGAAATTCACGACGTTCCACCGAATAGAGAACCACGTATTTCTAGCAGGGTATAGAGTGTACTCTGACCCGTCATCATAAAAAGAGTAGGAACAACACTCACTACAAATAAATAATTTACTGGAAACTGAATGCTTTACAGATTGGCTAAATGAACAACACCTCCATAATTCTTACTGACATGCTGAAGCATTTGTTCACAGTGCTGCTGCGTCATTAAGGTCCGTGCTTAAGAAACAGCGTGCTCCTAAATGCGAAGCCTCTACTCGCTTTTATACAGAAATCATTCAGGATTCCCCGGGAGCGTCTCGGAGTACCGTCCCCTCATTTTCTGTTTTACATGCGCTCCAGATGACCTAGATGGGATTGACAGCTGGAATGGCGCAAGGCGTAGAAGTCTCCCAGAGCGGTACGGATCCTCCAGGAAAACGTGCTCCAGATACATGTGACAGGGCGCGTTGTCACAAACCAAAGTAAACCTTAGCAACGAGGACGGGCCTTAACGTGGTGCGACGGTTTGCGTAGTTCCTGGGCCCATTGAGCTATACCGGGTGATGCCTCCGGCCACATTGAGAACTACTCCTACCAGTTTGTTCAATGATGAGAGGTCAGGCAAACTCAGTCTCCTGGTCTTCCAGGTTGGTAGTTTTAAATGGGATGACGTCCATTTCTGTAAAACTAAATCATTGCCACTTCCACGCTGCCTTGTGGATAGGATTTTGAGCCAAAAGCTTTGGATAAGGACCCTAATCGTCCTTCCGTCTAGGTCGGGGCGCCCCGGCAGTATCTCAGCCCACATACAACCATGACATTTTCCTCAAACACAAACTTCATCCTGCATCGGCCGTCACGCAGATTATCAAGGGTTGCCTTATCTGCTGCATACAGCAGTGCGGATAAGCGAAAACATTCTACAGCTGGCGCCTCCCTTCTTTTTTTCCCACCTGTTTTTCTTACTTCCATCCTGACCCCCATTTTTAACCTTCCTTCTGTAATTCCCAGCTTGATTGCCGGCAACCAAAATGCCACTGGAGTAGAAGCTTCTACAGTTACCATTCCATAGCAACTATCGGAAGCCGTTCGGTAACAGTCCCTTATAAGTCCACGTTGTCCTGTTTCCATTGCGACGTTCAATGTTCGCACTCTAAGACAGACAGGTCAACAGGCTGCTCTCGCATGCATCTTGGACACACTGGGTATTGATGTGTGTTGTGTCTCCGAAATTAGTATCAGTGACCCTAACGGGGTTATTGAATTAACTGCACTTGGCTTTTCCCCTCGTTATTGATGGCACGCAGCCAGAGACGCCGATGCAGCACTCACGAGTCAAGCTGTTGTGGGTATCATTTCAGCTCCAAGGCTGAGCCATCGTTTATTGATTGGATTC
>CALYDF020010247.1:0-10261 GCA_944474145.2 Dicrocoelium dendriticum
GAGTTCTGGAAGCAACATTAAAGGAAGACATTAACAACTGAGATTCATGTAGAGTGGCATCGGGCGTTCTACAAATGCAGCCCAGTTGCAGATCCTAGGCAGGAATAGTCAACCATAGTGAATCATTCAAATCATTAAACATCAGCTGGTCAGCTGAGATTGCTGTTATGCCGTTGCGCACGTAGATAGCACATCCACCGCCACGTTTGTGTAGACGATCCTTCCGAAACAGTTGCTAACAGGACACCTAGTTGAAAGTCACATCTAGCAGGTGTGCACCATGTTTCGGTGATACCAAACAACGTGGGAAGTTTTAAGGAACATAAACGTTCGTTGTAAGGATATCCAGTATTTGTAATAGCGAACGAATATTTATAATAGCGGATTTAAGTAAAAGGAATGAGGTAGGATACACAAATGCGGTTAGATCACACCCGCTGTCCTCATGGACGTGGGTGGTGGTGCACCGTGGTGAAACAACTAGGCTCTGTAGTGCGTTACGATGTCCTGGCTACAGCGAAGGAACTGCTGGAACAATTGGATCATCATTGGGTTTTGTATGGTCGTATGTGGAGGCCCTATTGGTGGGCCGGATGTCGGCCTAACAATGGGTCACTTGTCAAGTGGTGAGAATATTCCGCAGGAGGAGGTGGCTGCCATTAGGAGTTAATGGAGGTGTGAGAGCGTATGCCCCCATACATATCTCCAGGACCGTCATGAGTTACTCATTATTCCGGTTGCGATATCACCATATCAGGTTCGGAGAGGTAGGTAGCAAAATCTTTTGTGATGGTTGGTAGTAAGTCGAGTAATTATTATTGACCCCAAAATCGGTTCCAACTTCATATCTTGTGGTGCGATAGCGTATGGTTTTTCTCATCTGATTTAATGAGCGGTTTTTATATTCTGATGGAGGTTGTTTAGGTGTTATCCGTTGTTGGGCATTTCCATGGAATATTGTAGGGATACGGCGTTCTACGATGTCATCTATGCTTAGTTGGGACGTGGGATAGTTGTTGTGATATGCCCTAAGGGGTAGTTCATTCAAATTTCAATATTATTAGTTTCCCACTTATATTTTGGTTCCAAGTTTCTGCCAAATAATTTACTGAGTCGTTGCTTGCAGAAATAGCACATGATATAGCACTAACTTCTGCGGAGTTTTCAATGGTACTTGCATCATGCCCGTGTCCAGTATCTTCTAGTCAGACAGAGACTGCATTATCGTGCAATGACATATTGTGTGGGGTTGGTGAATTGGGTGTTTGTGAGTGTTTGTAGATAGGGAGGGTATTGGTGATCTGTCAAGATCCACAATGTTTCCAGTATGATTGGCGTCGGTACGAGAAATACGAGCATCTGAATGATTCGTCTTATGTGAAAATCGCCTTGGTAGTGGTGTTTGGTCGCTTCTGAGTAAGATGTGCTTAAAATCAGTTCGTGTTGCAATGAGGCACTTGCAACATATAAAGTGTTCAACCATCGCCTCATCCAGAAACTTAAGGAGGAAGGGGAATAACCTCATTGTCGCTTCCTTCTGGTTTGGAAATTATTGAGAATACCTGTAGCTCGGGGTGTGGATGAGAGAATTGTCCTGTTCTCCGAGCCGGGCATTTCGGTTGCAGACGTTTCGTTACCAAACTAAGCAACATCTTCAGTGCGGCTATTCAGTCCTGATTCGCGGTCTCGCAAACCAATGTTGCCTAGTTTGGTAAGGAAACGTCTGCAACCGAAATGCCCGGCTCGGAGAACAGGACAATTCTCTCTTCCTTTTGGTGTCTGAGACATAGACAGTTAGAGCAACTCATATTGCATACGGAGAGCCAAATATTTTCTTGACTTTATCTAAACTAAATCAGTCAGGTGTGTTAAACACAATCACGTTCTTTGCTCTGCGTAAAGGTTCCTGAGTCTCAGTTGTAACTAAGAATAGAATAGAGCCAGCCGTGTGTAGTGTTTCTAAGTTCACATCCTTTGAGCCTTCAAGTAATTTGCAGAAAGCCAAAACTTGATCGTATTTTGCGCCAAAGCGCAGAACTTCGGTTTTTAGTGATGTAATTTCTCCATCGCGACGAGACTGGACCTTAACGTGGTGTGATGGTTTGTGTGCCTCAGTGATCCATTGAGCTATGCTGAGTGGCGCTTTTCTGCACCTTCAAAGACACCCATACAAGATTGATCAGTGGTTAAAGGCAGACAAACTCACTCTGCTGGCCCTCCAGGTTAAGGGTTGGAGTGACGGTGGCTCCTTACTGCATAAAACGGACTTTCTGCAGTCCAGTGCCAAAACCCCGCTGCCTTGCGGTAAGGTTTTTGAACCAAAGGCTTTGGTGGAGTACCCCATTAGTTCTCCTGTCTAGGCCTAGGCAACTTGACAGTATTCTGCCCACGTAATACAATGAACCGTTCTTCTAACAATTTCTTGCTCTGGCCGTCGCAGAGGATAATCAACGGCACCCTATCTGATGCATGGATAGGGGTTTGGATGCTACTGCTCAGACCTTCCCGTTTTCTTATCCCCTTTTTGTGCTTCTTCATCCTTGTCGTCCCGCTCCAACTTATCCAACTTATCCCTCCATTTTCACTCCCCAATCCTTGGCCCTCCCCCATCTTGCTTCAATAGTCGCTTGTGTTCTAGTTTCAAATCACACACAGTCGCACGGCGTAACCCCAATCCAGTCGACAAGTCCATGTTCAACCGAGCGGATGACGTCAGTTCATCCGTTTCCCTTTGAACTCCTCGCGTCTCACTAAAACTGGCATACCTCAACGTGCGCACTTTGCTACAGATTGGCCAACAGGCAGGACTTACCCGCACACTAGAGACCCTATCGATCGATATTTGCTGTTTATCAGAAACCCGCTTGCAAGATTCGAGCTCAGTGCTTACCCTGCAATCCCCCACATGCGACACTGGCGACACATTCTCATTACGCCTGTCTGGCAATGATGCAGCTTCAAATGCCGGTCAAGCTGGAGTCGGCATTGTTTTGAGTCCCCGGACTGAAGCTACTCTGATCGATTGGATCCCAGCCAACAGTCAGATATGCGCCGTTAGATTAGCTGGTTCGTTCCATGCTACGAAGTCTCGCGGGAACAAACAGTGCCTGTTTGTCACAGTGACCTACGCCCCTACAAACTGTAGCACTGATTCGGTGAAAGATGATTTCTATCAGCAACTTAACGATCTCCTTCGTTACAGACGAAGCACGGATACTGTGGTGTTGGCTGGCGATCTAAACGCTCAAGTCGGAAAATTGTCCTCTGATGAGCTTCATCTGGGCGGCCAACATGGTGTAGGCTCCTGTAATGATAACGGTGAGCGATTGCTACAGCTGTGTGAAGCTGCTCGTCTCTTTCTCGCGAACACAAGCTTTTGACACAGCCCCCGCAGAAGTGTGACTTGGCGCCCACCAGCCTCGCACCAGCCATGGAGGCACATCGATCATATCGCGATCAGTTACCGCTGCAGTGGCTGTGTCCAAACTGTCGCTCGATTTGGAGCACGAGCGTGGACTCTGACCACGCACTTGTTTGCGTCAACCTTCGGGAACGTTTCTGCGGACGTCCCCAACGTCAATGTGAACGGATTGACACCAGTCAGCTGGCGAAGCCAGGTGTTCTGAATGTGTATCAAAGTGCGCTGATATCCGGGCTGAGTAAACGCTCACTGAACACCGTTAAAGATCACTGGTCGCATATTTGCCAGACGTTACTATCAGCAGGCATGTCTTCATGGGGCAAATCAAATCGCCAAACTGGACATTGGGTCTCTACACAGTCTCTGGAACTTATGGATGCTCGCCGACGTATTCCGGCTGGAAACGAATACAATGAGACTCGCAAAAATCTCAGGCCAAAACTGCGTGCTAGCCTGAAGAAAGACCGCGAAACCTGGTAGTCTCATCGTGCCTCGGAGATGGAAACAGCCGATGCCGTTGGTAATCATCCTAAGTTATTCCGTCTGATACGGGAAACAGGCAGCAGGAGACCTTGTGTTAGCGAGACCATACGCGACGAGAGTGGGCAGCCGATCCACAGCCTGTCAAAACGCTTGCAGCGTTGGGCCGAACACTTTACAAGGCAATTTAATCAACCTATCGCTTTCTTTTTCGGGCATTGATCGCCTTACTCCCTGGTCCATCCCGGTGGATCTGCTCCCACGCACAGAAATCGTAGGTGAAATAAGACGTTTGAAATTGAGTAAAGCCACAGGTGCAGATAGAATTCCCCCAGCCCTCTTCAAATTCGGGGGACCTGCTCTAGATAATTTACACGAGTTGCTAGTGAAACTTTGGGAGCGGGAGTCTGTTCCGACAGACTGGAACCGCTCCGTCATGGTCACAATTTTCAAGGGAGGCTCCCATTCGGAATGCGGAAACCATAGAGGGATCAGTCTGATCTCAATTGCCTCTAAATTGCTTGCGTCTGACATTTTCCACAGACTGACTGGCACTCATGTAAGCCAGATCCGTGAAGAGCAAGCCGGGTTTCGTTGAGGTCGGGACTGCATCGATCACATCTTCATCTTGCGTCATTTGTTGGAGCATCGCCATGGTTATTGAAGACCCACCGTTGTCGTGTTTCTTGACGTAAAAGGTGCCATCGATTCAGTCGATCAATGTGCCCTTTGGGATTGTCTGTTGAGGAAAGGTGTGCCTGATAAATACGTAAACATTATCAAAGCGCTGTACACGCATAGATCGAGCAGAGTGAGGGTTTATGGCAAGCTGTCGCCACCCTTTAGTATCACCAGCTATGTGAGACAAAGTTTCCCGCTGTCACCTTTCCTCTTTAACTTCGCTATTGATGAAGTTATGGAAAAAGCGTTCACTGGACACGACCTAAAAGGTGTGGAGCTACTTCCTGGTGAACGACTTCTTGACTTAGAGTATACGGACGATATTGCCCTAATCTGTGACAGCTCACAAACATGCCAAGCAGCACTGGACCGATTAGCACTGGCTGTTTATCGTTTTGGGCTATGCTTGGCTCCACCGAAATGCAAAGCAATTTTGCAAGATTTGCTGGGACCCACCGCTGCGCTAACGCTAACGTACAGGAATTCAAGTACCTGAGCAGCTATATTAGCGCCCGAGGTATCAAAGATGAGGTTACGGACCGTATAGTAAAAGCTTGAAGTGCATTTGTCAATCTCTGCCACCTGCGGCTCAGACGCGACATTACACTCGCCCGGAAGGGCAGAGTTTATAACGCAGCCATCCGTTCAACCCTCTTATATGGTTGTGAAACCTGACCCATCAGGTCGACAGACATAAAGAGGCTCGTCACATTCGATCATCGCTGCCTTCGCAGCTTAGCTCATATCCGGTGGGTGTACCGCGTGAGCAATGAGCGTGTTGGGCGTCGCGTATTTGGTGCAGGAAAAGCGAGTGAACCGCTCAGCACCATTATATCACACACCAGGCTCCGATGGCTGGGCCACGTGTTGCGCATGCAAGATCACCGACTCCCGGGATGTGTATTGTTTGCGCCCCGCGGGTGCGGTTGGAGGAGGAGAAGGGGAAGCCAAGCGATGACTTGGTCGAGAGAGATGAAAACCCTCACTTCGAAGTTGGCGTCGGTTGGTGCAACCCGACAGCCGGGCTGGGATCTTAACGACGATGAACACGTTTGGTTGGACACACTTGCTGATATAGCGAAAAGCCGGTCCCAAAGGCGTTTGTGTCTTGAGTTTCTTTGTCCATCCCCCTCCCTTTAGGCCCCCCTCCAATCCCGATCTCATGCAAAACGCTCAATATAATAATTAACATATATTTTTGTAGTGTATTTTTTAGTCGGTTATCTTTATGTACTGCGGCACATTAGTTGAGGTGTTTCTCACCCTCGGCTAACGTGTAATGATGATGATGATGCTGATAATGATGATGCTGACGATGATGATGATGATGACGATGATGATGATGATGATTGATGATGATGATGATGATGATGATGATGAGGAGGATGATGAGAACTGAGAACTGAGAACTGGTGCGAAGCAGCGAGTAGAGGTTGCTCTGTGTAGCTGCATCATTCGTCGTTTTCGGACATGAACTCTTTATTTATCGTTTCGCTCTCTGTACTTTGCCTCTGCAAATTGTCGGTCTAGTAGCATCTTGAATTGAGACACTGTGTTGGCTTCTACTATATGCTGAGGCAGGTCGTTCCAGACATTCACCACTCTGCGTTCAAAACAGAGTTGATGGGCGACCCGCTTCAAATCCGGGACGATAAGTTTATACCGGTGTCCTCGCGTGCAGCTTGGTGTGCGCAGATGAAGTAGTTGTCTCAACATGGGGTAATCACCCAGATGTAATATCCGGTGCGTCATGATGAGGTCAACTCTCAGCCGACGATAAGATAGGGTG
The DNA here is from genome assembly GCA_944474145.2 of Dicrocoelium dendriticum. NCBI lineage: Eukaryota > Metazoa > Platyhelminthes > Trematoda > Plagiorchiida > Dicrocoeliidae > Dicrocoelium > Dicrocoelium dendriticum. The sequence goes on from CALYDF020010247.1 coordinate 6,372, forward strand.
TATAACCCTAGTTTCTTACATCGGTCTTCGTATGGCATACCTCGTAAGTTGGGAATCAGCCTGGTGGCTACATGCTGCACCCGCTCAAGCTTTTCTACTTCGCCCCGGGTGATGGGACAGTATGCGGGAGTGCCGTACTCCAGCATTGGTCGTATTATCGAGACGAAGAGGCGAGTAGCAATCTCTTCGGACCAAGTGCTAAAGCTGCGCCTGAGAGCCCAAAGCATACGAAGGCTGTTTTGGTACAGCCTATTCGTGTTGTCAATGGACTTTAGGTCGCAGCGTGAGAGTACACCGAGGTCGCGCACGAAAGGAGCGGGATGTAACGGTTGACCAGCCACTGTGTACGTTCGGCCGTGATCACACTTACCCAACCTCATAAATTGCGACTTGGCAGGGTTGATCGGAAGGTTAACCTCTGCAGACCATGTCGAGAGGCGGTCGAGATCCTGCTGAAGTAAATCGCAATCATTGAGTGTGCGGATTACTCTCCACACCTTCAAGTCATCTGCGAACAAAGCACAATGTGATTGTAGTAGCTGAGGCACATCGTTTATATGGATTAGAAACAATATCGGTCCTAGTACAGTGCCTTGGGGCACGCCGCTGCTCGATGGATACCACTCAGTTAGATGGTTGTCCACCTGGACTCTCCACTTCCGATCAATAAGGAAATTTCTGATCCATTTGTGCAGCGAACCACCAACACCGCACATCCTCAGCCTGTCAAGGAGCACTGCATGGTTAACCTTGTCAAAAGCCTTACTGAAGTCAATGTAAATGACGTCAACCGATTGGCCTTTGTTCAGCGCTTGTAACCATTCGTGCCTCGTCAACAGTAGGTTGGTGATGCACGAACGACCTTTCAGGAAACCATGCTGTGCGGAGGTTAACAGGTTTTTCGACTCGAGAAGCTGCAGAAGGCTCTTCTTCACGATCTTCTCGAGCGTCTTTGCCAAAACTGCCGTCAGGCAGATCGGCCGGTAGTTATCCACTTTGCTTGGGTTACCACCTTTCGGGATAGGCTTTACGACTGAGCATTTCCAGTCGTCCGGTAGTAGACCAGTGGATAGTGACCTGTTAAACAGTTCAGTTACAGAAGGTGCAATTATGGTCGATAATGACTTGAGGATTAGTGGGTGTATACCATCTGGCCCAGCAGGTTTCGTCCCGTCAAGATTTGCTAGAATCTTGCGTACATCCTCAATATTGCAGTCCAGGCTGTTAAGTTCGGCTGGAGCGGTGCTCGTCGAACTCATTACAGACACCTGGTCACTTGCGAATACGGAGGCGAAGTGCGTTGCCAATGCTGACGCACGATCTGTACTCGAGGTTAGGGGCTGTCCTTCTGAGCCTTCTAACACTGGGATATTGGCTATAGGTCTTAGGCGCCGCTTCACATATGCGAAGATCCTCTTGGGAGCAGTTTTTGAGGCAGAAGCAAGCTCCTCTTCGAAGCTTCTGCGTTTTCTTGTTTTCGCGTTGTTGCAGCGATTTCGTTGTACCTTGTACGCATTGTAGTCCTCATCAGAGCCAGATAACACGAATTTGTTCCATAGCCTACGTCGCCGTCGGGCCATTTTGTTGTACTCTTTGTCAAACCAATGTGGTTTGACTGGCCCAACTTTCCGAAATTTGAGGGGCACAAATCGGGCGCACAACGATTTCACTCCCTCTTTAATGATAGCCCAACAGGTTTCAATAGATGAATCCTGTGGTAAAGACCAGTCTATCTGGCTCGCTGCTCGAATGAGGCCATTAAAGTCCGCCTTCCAATAGTTGAAGGCTGACTCTAGTGGGAGAGGATACGGTAGCGGTAGTTCTAAACTGCCTATGATCACTGAGTGGTCACTCGCTCCCAGAGGCTCTAAGACTTGAATGTTATGTACACGCTGCTCACAGCTAGTCAACAGCAGGTCTAAGCATGATGGAGTCGCGCGCGCTGTGATGCGTGTCGGTTGGTTGATGTGCTGTGTGGCCGCGGTTTCAAATATCAACTCCGTAAACTTCCTCTCGACTTCACAGTGGCCGGGAAGAAGTTCAGCTTCAGGCCACTGTATTCGGGGCAAGTTGAAATCGCCCATGGGTAGGAACATCGGACGACTCATGTGGTTGCGAATACGCGGCAACCAGTCCAAACAGCGGCTCAGTGGACTGCGATATACCACGCCGACGAGCAACTCGCCGCGTCTGAGGTGAATCGAACACCATAACTGCTCACATAGACCATCAGCGTTTTGGTAGGCGCTCACTAGTCTCCCATACAAGGAAGACTATATGTAAAGCAAAACGCCACCACGATCGTTTGATGGTCTATTACAGCGGAAGCATAATGACGATGATAATGATGATGATGAGGATGATGCTGATGATGATGATGATGATGATGGATGATGATGATGATGATGATGATGATGGTGATGATGATGATGATGATGATGATGATGATGCTGCTGCTGCTGCTGATGATGATGATGATGATGATGACGATGATGATGATGATGATGATGATGATGATGATGATGATGATGATGATGATGATGATGATAGTGATGAGGATGATGATGATGATGATGATGATGACGATGATGATGATGATGATGCTGCTGCTGATGATGATGATGATGCTGCTGCTGCTGCTGATGATGATGATGATGAACATGAAGATGATGATGATGATGATGATGATGATGGTGATGATGATGATGATGATGATGATGATGATGATGATGATGATGATGATGATGATGATGATGATGATGATGATGATGATGATGATGATGATGATGATGATGATGATGATGATGATGATGATGATGATGATGATGATGATGATGATGATGATAGTGATGAGGATGATGATGATGATGATGATGATGACGATGATGATGATGATGATGCTGCTGCTGCTGCTGATGATGATGATGCTGCTGCTGCTGCTGCTGCTGATGATGATGATAGTGATGAGGATGATGATGATGATGATGATGATGATGATGATGATGATGATGCTGCTGCTGCTGCTGATGATGATGATGCTGCTGCTGCTGCTGCTGATGATGATGATAGTGATGAGGATGATGATGATGATGATGATGACGATGATGATGATGATGCTGCTGCTGCTGATGATGATGATGCTGCTGCTGCTGCTGATGATGATGATGATGATGATGATGATGATGATGATGATGATGATGATGGTGATGATGATGATGATGATGATGATGCTGATGATGATGATGATGATGATGATGCTGCTGCTGCTGCTGGTGATGATGATGATGATGATGATGATGATGCTGATGCTGCTGCTGCTGCTGCTGCTGATGATGATGATGATGATGATGATGATAGTGATGAGGATGATGATGATGATTATGATGATGACGATGATGATGATGATGATGATGATTGTACCAACGATACTAAGCCTAAACTAAGTATGTCGTACGAAACTAAACTAGACACTACGAACAGATAATCCTAGACCTAACGCACGGTCTGGGCAGAAGGATAGAACGAATTATCCTGTAGCCGTGGTTCTATAAGGCATGATAAATACAGTACATGACTTACGAATAGGTTTTGCAGTCGTAATGCAAGTGGGCAGAAACTGTGCAGCGTGGGGCGGATGGAGTATTTGGGCAGTGCCACATTAACATAATAATAAGAATGACCTTGAAACCTCAAGGATGTGTCAGTGGTCGAGTGTAAGAAATAAATATAAGATATGTTAACTGCTTGTAAAACACAGTAAAGCAGTGTAAATATGCAAGATAATGAGGGAAAAGAGATACCGTGTCCTCATGTAAGCAATCCAGTTTGGGGGATACATCGAAGTTCCTTTTGGACTTTACAATGATGATGATGATGTTTACTATTTCCTT
>CALYDF020010248.1:0-10137 GCA_944474145.2 Dicrocoelium dendriticum
CAGTACCATTTTCAGTGGATACTGAGCCAAATAAACAACCAGTAAAATTGAGCTTAGCATTTGTTAAGCCTCTAAGCTTTTCTAAAGCTTACAGCAAGGCTGCATGAGCCAGGTCTACCTGAGTAACCCAGGGGATTTTTCAGAACCATTGACAGATTTCGGCCTGTAAAATACACACATTACGCTGCTAAACATCACAAGATTTATCCCTTAGAGCCGATTTTCTATATTCATGAGGCTCTGTCACTAACATCAGTGAGCTACAGGAGCCTGTCACCAATAATAAGGAAATAAGCATGGGAAAATTTAGTAAAATTTAGCTAATTGCATTTGGGCGTGAAATCCGTTTTGGCCTACATTGGTTGGGCTTTAACAGCTCTACTTCTGGTGGTTGAGCTTGCTCATACTTGAGTTATTGTTAGGCCTTATGTGTAGATGCACACTATTGCGAAGCTCTTTAATGAATTTCGATTTATTTCCCTCCATTTTTAAGTTCCGAAGATAATGCCGGGGGTATTCATCCAGATGGCAATGTTAACTGGTACTCTAATGTCACGCCGACTATTTCTTTCGTGATTTTCCTGGCAAGGTCTGTTCTAGCAGCCTAAGCATAGAGCGATAAGGTACATCAGGAGTAGAATAGTAACAAATTAGTGGGAGCTGGTCGTTCACCCGCCATTACGCATAACGCATGGTAGGCTTTGGAGCCAGCTAAAAGATAAATGACACACGGGCGGCCAAGATAAGAGAAGTGGTGATGGAAAGTTACTGGCGCTCCAGCCAGCCAGTGTGATAGGGTCCTGTCTGTCGTTGGTTAGCCTTCGTGCCAGTGAAATGAAATCTGGAACTGCCAACGTTTTACCAGCAAATGCAGTTAAAGAAGAGGATCTGGTTTTCATTATGATTGTCTACTAGTGTTGCCAATAGCGAAAGGCACATGTATACCAGATAAAGCTAAGTATATGGGGCCAAGAGAGAATAAGTGGAGAGCAAAATGTCTGATTCTTAGGCCTAGAACTTTTAAAGTGCGCTCTTTGTCAACAATAAGAAAGATATATTTTTTATTTTGCGGTTTACCTACTGATAGTGTTTGGAAACTGCTGAGTATAGTAACTAGTGCTCAGACTTAATGAAAAAGCTTCAATTAGGGCTCGCTGGCAACCGACATCAAGGATGACAGATAATAGTTCATTTAAAGCCGGCATTTAGATGAATTTGGACAATTCTAATGCTAAGCTTAGGTGCATTAGCAGCAGAAAACACTTTCATCATTCTATGCAAGGTTTAGGTCTGACTGCATGCCTTTACTAGGAGTACCATGGAGGTCATAAGCCTAATACTTTTTCCACGGATCCAGTGGTAAAGAAGTTGGAAAGTGATAAATGTAAGTCTGAAGAGAAGGAATGAAAATGTAGATAAGAAATAAGGATTGGAGGAAGAGGTCGCTGAAGAATAAGATCATCTTGTATTCATTTTGATATTCTTAAACCCTGAAAGATGGGTGCGACGGATACCGTTAAAGTCTCTTAGGTGCTAGAACGGTAACCGCAGAGGACCGAAGGATGCGCACCACTGATGAGCTCCAGTAAGGCGAAACGGCCGTCTGGTACTTTTCCGGATAGCTGGTCGACATATCTGAATTCTCGGCTGATGGCTAAGAACAAAAATGTGGATGAGTCTTGAGCTCAAGGTGCTTAGGTGTCATGCACTACATCATGGGCGTCCTCAAGCTACATCAGGGCCAGTTTCAAAGATGTGGTCTTGCGAATCGCAGATATGGAAGGTGCTTTGTAGATTGCCAAAATATAGGAACTTTTGTACTTCCTTCCTGAATACCTGCAAATTTTGGATTTCTCTTATTCTGGAAGGCAACCTGTTCCATATGTTCACATACACAACTAAGAAGAAACGAGACCGCAGTCTCTTCTTTGCCTTTAGCGGAGTAATGGAATGGCCCCTGTTTCGGAGTCTCGATTCGGACGCGCTCCTTAGTTTAAGACAAGTGATATTACTCTACAACTTTCTATGAATTAGCTTATGTAAGAAGACCGTGATAAGGAGAGGACACCGTCGGTTTGAAAGGAGCCTTATTCGTGCTGGGTGCATAGTCTAACAACGCTTTTGGCGCATTGGTATTCTTTCGCACAGTTGAGGTTTTGTATGGAATTCTGTATGTGATCGGGGCCGCTCTACTACAGCTCGTCCTCGGGGATGTAGGTGCCTAAAATGTCTGCTAACTTGGGGACACCTAGCAGTCTATTTATGGCAGTGAAGGATTGCAGGATATCATCAGATGCTCTGATGGATTCAGGTAACTTATTCCACAAATGCGCATATCTGCAGAGGAAAAAGTTAAAGCGTATGGAGCAGCGGGATTTGGGGAGTGAGAATGAATGTGGCCTTTTGCGCAGAGGATAGAGTGTGTCGCCCAGCGGTTGAAAATACCTTTAAATACATGCCAGGAAAAAAGCCACCATCTCCTGAAATCCTGACGTAGCTTCCGTTGAACAGTAGTGCCAGTCATCTATTCAACGTATAGACCGATTTTGCACACTTTTATTCGCAGTCAGTTGACAGCCAAAGTTCTTCCATGGTTTGCCGAATGGCTTAGTAATGCCCCAGCAATAGTCGTTGAAGCCAATCAATGGTGCAAAAAAGTCGCAGAGTCAAAGGATAAATGATTCAGGTGAGTAAACGCATTGTTAATAGAGGCCGGCTTTTCCTATTATATTCTTGTCCGGCTCGTAAACCGGGTCCAGCTATCCACGCTGGGCTTGTCATGGGGACGGTGACGGCAGTAGCAATGTCGCCCATGGGTATGGAGACAAGGGAATACTCACTGACGTCATCCCAGCGCCACACTTTCAATCCTCTTAGTTTTTGTTTGATCAATAACTCTAACGTACCTAAACAAATATAGTACTTTCGTTGTTTAGCTTCAGGTTGGTCTAGCAACTTCAATGGGAAGAATATCCTCCATGATCGTCGCAATGACAATCGCACAAAATTGTCTACTCGTGTAGCAGCCATTTGTGAACTACCGAATGCCAGTTAGAAGATCGCCTTTCTACGTCACAATGGTTAGGCCGCTGAATAAGCCTTCACCAGGTAGCCCATAGCGATCACTAAGTATAGACCGCTTCATGTTCTAGTTAGTATGTCTGTCCGCACTGGTTACGGCTTAAACTTCGGAGCATGTGGTAGCCAGGACCTCCTCCATTAGACAGGCATCACAACTTGCCCATTGACGGTTTCAGTTTGGCGACCAGTCATTGAGGTTTCCTTCAGATAGACACCAAAATATAACAGAAGGTGGTTGTCGACTACTTTCAATGGACCGTTGCTCCGTTATGCTGGGGCCTCCAACCGGTGTCCCGTTTGCTAACCTACAACACTGCAAGCAATTTCGAAACTGTACCACGTTAACAGCTTGTACAATGGGTTAACCTGCCAGTAAACCGGTTTGTAAGTATAGCGATTTTGTTTCTTAAGCAAAGCCTTAGTTTTAAAATCCTGACTGCAACACTAGGGCTTAACATTTTGCTACAAGTAATTTCTTTTATGGGATAACGGACACTCTTATTCCAACCCGCCAACTGGTGGACTTAAAGGCTGAGTTGGCCTGTATCCATTTACCAATCATGTATGAGTGTCTCTGAAGTTGTAGGAAAGAACTACCCAGCATTGCTTACTGTTTCACTGAGGCACACAAACCATCGCACCACAATTATTTGCCACCTCATTAGGATGGGATTCTTCTAAATGCTACATACCAAACTTCCTTTTGGTTATCGCTGTCCACCTGACTTGCCAGTGACACCGTAGGGCTCGTAATTTGAGTGGCTCACTTAGTCTACTTTGATGCCGCTGCGCGATTTCCTTTCACAGAGTTAGCGCAAATTCTTTGCTGGCACCGCCACCGAATCGTGGCTGCAGCGTTTGGTGTAATTACTCGCCGCTCCACAACGGTGTTTTGCACCATTTATACGTTGCTGCACTACATCACATATCCCAACACCTAGTTTCCTTACACAGGTTTGCTATTCTCATCCATAATCTTAGAAGGCAAACACAAACAGATGGCGCCGTAGTTTATAGATATAAAATTAAAAACGAGGTAGTGTTTGGCAAGGCCCGAAGTCGCCGGCTCGCCTTACTGTCTTTTTTGCGTTTGAAGTCCAGCCTTTCTGTGAGCATTTCTTCCGTGTCCCCAGCGCGACCTGCCTAGCGGTGTGGAATAAACTTACCTGAATCGTTCTATCAATAAACACGACCTATGTACATAAGTGGAGAGCTCGGACCACCACGTCTGGCATTCGGTCTCCTTGGTACGTTCAATCTAGTGATTAGAACAAATAAGTTCAAATATGTTTCACCTTCGGAACGTCGCAGCAAGTAGGCTTCATCTCCCCACAAATGTTCCACTTAATTGCAATGTCTTGGTGTAAATAAATAAATGGAATATTCTCGGTAACATGAGACACAACCACAAAGGCCTGATCAGACATGCATACAAACATAGCTTCTTTGGAACGTTAAAACATTTCGTTTCAAAGAAAAGAATAAACGAAAAGATGTAGTCCATACGAGTGAGCATATAGGCAGGTAATAGTCAGACCAAGGAATATGATGGCGCTGTGGCTCGCAAAAATCAGTCGCGATACAAGTTGGGGGTAATTTCGCCATGTAGTGATCCGTGAGCACAGGAGCCCAAACAAGGTTTTGGTGCAAGCAATGAACATTACGAAGTCGGGATGAGCTGTGCTCCATGGAAGCATACTTCATAATAAAATCAGTAGCACAGGTTGGATGTAGAAGTCGGTGGACTGCGTCAGTGTGAAACGTTTAGCTGTGACTTTATTTTGTGGCGAGACACATCCGATAGGCTACAGTGTTGTTAAGCGGACATTTGTGGCCTTTTATCGGTAGAACGCTTTCCAAGCGGAAATCAAACATATCCTGGAACCCTGCCGTAGCTGCTGTGGAACAGCAGTGCTAGTCTTTTATGCAACGTATAGACCGATTTTGCACTTTATTATTCACAGTCAGTTGACAGCCAAAGTTCTTCCGTGTTTTGCCGAACGGCTAAATAATGCTCCAGCAGTAGCCGTAGAAGCCAATAAATGATGCAAAAGAGTCGCAGCGTCGAAGGATAAATGATGCAGGTGAGCAAACACGTTGTTAATAGAGGCCGGCTTTTTTCATTACTTGCTTGTCCGGTTTGTTAAACGGGTCCAGCTATCCACGCTGGACTTGCCACGGGGACGGTGACGGCAGTTGTTTCTTGTGGCTGAATATGTCCATAACAGGCGAAAATGTCATTCTCCGCGAAGTGGATTCGGACTTCCTTCAAATGTAAGTAAGTGTAACTGTCTCCATTGCCAAGTGAAAACTCCATAGAAGGCCATCGGAAAAGCCACTTATACGAGCGCAACGCTGTCCGTGAAATGACATCAGAAAAGCTCCAGGTGACTGGAGAATCGGCATTTTTGAGGCAGTGAAGGTTAGCACGCCAGAATTGTTTGTCTTCGGTTGTGGAACAGGGGATTCATGTAACTATATTATTCCAGGTAAGTAAATTGTTCTACCGTGAGTACGAAGCAAGCTAAACCCATTTGTTTAGTCCCCGTGAAGGTAGCGTCTTCAGAACGGCGGAAAGAGCTCCATTTGGAACGTTGTGTGGGTTCTTCATCTCCCGGAGAAAGGAGCAAGCTTTTATACCAGCTGGCTATTGAGGACGAGTCGACCAGTTCCAGTGGATGACCCTTCTTGTTTTGGCGGATGTAATTGTGGAAATCTCGGGAAAAGACGGGCAACGGACAAGAGACAGCCAAACAGAGAGACAGCGATGGAGCACGAAGCACTAACACAGACTGGGGCGCACAACGGTGCCTATGATACATTAAAACTTATGTAAGTTTGTTTGTTATACATGATTTGCAAGCGCGTTCTTTACATCATGTCGCTGGTGTGACTCAAAACACAAGTACTATGAAGGAAGAATGTTCTGCGCGCGCAGGGTCAAGAGACCGATATAACAAAACGTATTGATAAAAGATAAGCGAATGATGCGATGGCTGGCGTGAAACATGCAGACCGATGATGATGGCAGCAGTCCGAAAGCGAGAGGCTTGTTAGGTGAAACTACGGACAACTAGGTTGAGACTGAGTGCGGGAGCAACCTAAGTAAAACAACGTTCCAAGTGTCAAAGGAAATTCAAAGAATCGGCTAGGAGCGAATGATTGCGGATGGCAGTGCGAAGAGTAATTCGTGATAGTAATTACGCTAATGCGCTCATGACTCCACAGTCCGAAAGCCGCAGTACTGTGGAGTAAAGTGTCACGGGGGACAAAACTGCTGTGTATTGAGTGTTGTTATGCAGCGTACCGTCTCACCGAGGTCTGGAACTTCTTGGGGATCTGGGATCGGACCGTGAAAGGGCTTGTGCATGGGACAGGACATAGAAACCCCCAAGGACCTACATAGAACACGACTGCACAACAGGTGGATACAAATGCACTCACTACCATGACCGTCGACCAGTAATTTTAGCAGGACATGACGCCTTCATACTCCTGCGAAGTGTACATAATCCTGAGATATCTAGAAGCAAGAATCGGACGTTTTGCTCACCTGGACACGAAGATGACGAAGGTCTAACCCTCCATAGGCCTCAGCCACTATGGCCGCCCCGACCAAAAATAACCTGTTCAGCGAACAGCGGAAATTGGAAGGCAACTGACGGCGGTTAACCGAGGGTTAAATCAGTCGACGAGCTGCTCTGCCAGTTTTACATTAGTGTACAAACGGATTTCTGACAGTGTTTCAGGACGTGGTGGGCTTTCGCCTTGCAAGCGTTCTCCCTGTAAAAAGCCACAAATGTCCGCTTAACAACACTGCGACGTGGCGGATGTGACTCGCCACTGAATAAAGTCACTGCCCACAACTACATACTGGCAAGCCGACCAGAATCCTAATGTAATATTTTCCTGACAAGTTTTCTCTACGAACGGAATGCCCAGCCTGTTTACACTACGCACAATGGAACACAACTTGTTGTCATGCTTTGGCGAATTTATATTTCAAGATTAATTTTATAATTTCCAACGCCTGCACAACTTTCGGCTTACTGCCGATTACATACATAGCAACCTGTTTGTTGCGAAACATAATTGCTTGTAAACGTTGATCATGCCTGGCCTGGTGTGACTCGGAAATTCGAGAATATACTGTTTATTTATTTATTTATTTAATTGACAACTGCGAAAATAAGGTAAAATACAGAGGCCTGTGAAGTGTGGTAAGATGTGTATACTAGCTTACGAGTCAAGAAACACTTAGCATCCGTGCGACTGCCGCCAGTAATGAGGGGCGAGGTCGGTGCGGAGGAGGCCATACGCACGAGGATAACTTGGATAGACGCAATGAGTGTAAGCCGTGGGAATAACAATGGAGCGCAATAAGAGAGGTCATGAATAAGAGGAAAATAAAAGCAACAGTGGCATTGACGCAAGTGGAAGAGCGCGATGTCGCTGTCAGTCCCTGGTGGGAAATGGCGTTGCCGTCTGTGAGTTTTAGGAGTGCAAAGGACCGTTCAGATAAGATAGATTAGTCGGAAAATGGAGATTGGAGGATGACAAGTGGATGAGCTTCAGACAAAAAAGATCTGCATGCGCGCGTAGCGCGGCTTTTAAGTGGCGGTGAAATACGACAACCACGCCGTCAGCGGCCGGACGATATGTCGCCGTCTGAACGTGGAGTCTGCCAAATTTCTTACGCAACGTAGCAAAATTCGACGAGAAATATGACCATCGAGTGGTGGTCACGATAGCGCGACAGACGTATTAAGCAAAGCAGCCCTTAAGGAAAGCTGTCGCTAGCTCCTCCGAAGGGCAGTTGGGTGTGGGAATAGCTTTCGGCCGCCTAGTGTACCAAACGACAGAGCGCAATAGATATACAGCGCCTATCGAAGTAGGCAGCGGACCTACGATTTCGACGCGCAGGTGTTGACAACGTACATCTGGCAAGAGAAATGGCCCTACTGGGCTTGTGGTGTGGTTACACAATTTCGCGCGTTGATAAGGAAGGCCAGCAACTTCACAAGTACTAACGTCACGGTTGACATTGCGCCAACAGAACGAGTTTAACCGAGTCACGAACGCCTAGATGAGGCAAGCTCTGCAAAGTGTCGAATTAGGTCTGCCGAAACCCGCGTGGGACGACTGGGCGCGGCGTGCTTAGAGATACATCGCAAATTAGAGTTCCGTCTGAGGATCTCAGCGGGCTGCGTGGTTTGTCCAGGGTGGGAAGTATGCACATTTTTTTAACTTCAGCATCCTTGAGTTGCGATGTGGCCATTGCTGTCAAGTCAATAGCGGTAAAGGCGTCCTCAAACATCGCTTGAATTCGGGAAAGTGCGTCGGCGACAGTGTTGTGCACACCTGAGACATGTCATATATCGTCAGTAAACAAAGTAATATGGTCTAGTTGGCGCCACTCTAGGGGGTAACAAACTATGGTCGAGCTAAGCAAGTAAGTCAGGGGCTTGTGGTCGCTAAAGACGGCAAAGGAGCGGATATCTAAGAAGTGTGGGAAAGGAAGTATGGATAAATAAATCGCTAATAATTCTTCACCGAAATTACTGTAACGAGATAAGGCAGGTTGCAAACGTCTGGAGAAAGAGAAGAACGGCTGCCAAACGTCATTTAAATTTTGTTGTAAGATCGCTAAGTGCTACGTCAGAATAACCGGTATTCAGCGATAGTAGGGCTGCCGGGTCGCAATGAGCTACAGAAGCTCCGTTGGCGGTAGCATATTTCAAAGCCTGGAACGCGGAGCGAGCTGCAGCGGGAACTTGAACTTCCTAAGCTTCTTACGGAGAAGTTCCGTAGGGGATTGCCTACGCGAAGCGCAGCTAGGTACGAAACGGCTATAAAAGTTGGCTAGGCCATCAAAGCGTCTTAACTGTTTGAAAGCGTGCGGCTCTGGGCAGACCATAATGGTCCTAATTTTACGGTGTATTTGCACGATGCTTGAATCAATGATATGGTGTTCCAGAAAACTGACCGAATCAAGAGCATCCTAATACTTATCTGCGTCGAAGATCACTGCGTGTTGAGCTAAACCAACGAAACGTAAGTGCTCCTCGCGTGGGCACTTCACGATTGAAATCTCGTCTAGGTAGACATAAGCATAATCTAGGCTGCAACAGACTTGGTCGGTGAAATGCTGAAAATTTTGTGCTGTATTCTTCACACCCAGTGGCATGCGCAGTAACTCCAATGAACCAAATGAGATTGCCACGACCGTTTGAGGGACTTCCGCTGCGGCTACCGGAGTTTGCTTACAAACGCGCACCGTCGATTTGACGGAAAATGCTTTCACCTGCCAGAGTAGCGGTGATGTCCACAATATGTAGGATAGCATAACGCTTAGGCGTGCTTAAGTTCTTTGGAGATCCATACTCGCAACAAGAACGAGAGGCCCCATACATTTTTCTGTAATCATGTGGATAGGCGGCATCCATGTGCTGTTGGATGGTATTCGGATCCCAAGCTGAAGCCTTTGACTGAATAAGTTCATGCAGAATGTAATGTGTCGGGCACACGTTGGCGTACCGCGCGTGATAATGTGATGAGCGACCTCTGTCGTGGCTGGTGGAAGCTCTGTAGCCGGTCGGACCAGGCGCGACCAGGTTCGCATAGGCTGAAGGTACCTCGGCCATTCAGAAAACTGGACTGATCATCGGGACGTCCGTAAGAACGCCTTCGAACCCTAGTTAAGCACGATCGCCTAAAAGTCTGTGGCGACCAGCATCAACCAGTATCATTAGTTGTCATAGCGATTTGCTACCCATAATTGTGTATATAAATAAATAAATAAATGGTATATCGCGGTAAAACGAGACACACTTGTAAAGCCGTGAGCAAGTATGTATACAAGCATAGCTACTTTAAAATGTTAAAACATTTCGTTTTAATGAAAGTTATAAATGAAAAGATGTAGTCTATATGCGTGCGCATATTGTCAAGTAATAGTCAGACCAAGAAAAATGATTGCGCTTTGGCGCGCAAAAATCAGTCGTGATACATGTTGGGGGTAATTTCGCCATGTAGCGATCCGTGAGCACAGGAGCC
>CALYDF020010249.1:0-10132 GCA_944474145.2 Dicrocoelium dendriticum
TAGAATCTGTGCACTGAGCGTAAACCGCTGTTACTGTGACGCTGAAAGAAGAAAGTTTGTGCAAGGTTGACACCAAACAGTTTGCTATTTACCGATAGCAGCTACCAAATGGTAGCTCTAGTAACTACTTACATCTTTACTAAACCGCATGCACTAAGGTTGGCGTTCGAATTACGTAAGACTCTCAGATGAACCAGGTGAACCCAGCCGAATGCCAGAACGTGCAAAATTTCGAGCACTCGAATGAGGATAAATGGGTCGGATCGTCAGGTTTCGTCTGCAAATATAGTCATTCTGGATCCTGGCACCTTGATGGAAGGCAAGCCCAATAAACTTCACGACGAGCGTGGATGAACGAAAAAATCAGGACTTCCTTTATGGAAGGAAACGAGAATCACACATCCCAACGCAGTGTCGCGACCTAACTGGATCCGATTGGGATTACATTGTTTGGTCAGCGCCCTAATGTTGAGAAGAAACGCATATGCGATCCCCATGACGTTCTCCGAGTCGTCGATCTCATGACTGGTTTTGGTTTGGTCTACCTTTTACAGAAGTCCAACCAGTTTACCACGAATGAACACAGCAAGCGACAGATGCAGGGAGTTTGAGTCTGTGGTAATTGGTCTAAATCAAACGGCTCTGCATTGCAAGGGTGTATCTTGGGTAGGTAAATAGTTTGTACAGATATTAATCACATCTAGGTTCAGTCAGACAGCTAGTACACACCCGGAAAAGCACTGTACGGTTCTTTCGGTAATCGGCAACATTGCGCATTCCTTCTGGTCACCGTTGGTCTACAGCCGGTAACCCGACCGTCACCAGCCTGTCGTGAAGACCACTGACCTACAGGGGACGATAACGGCAGTTGTGGCTAAGTTACTAGATGTGATATAGTGCCGCTCACCATCCAGAGACCTGTATGTTACTACCTTGCAGAGGACAGCGTAACCCCCTCACCGAGCGACGTACTTACCAAACGTAAGTCACCAGATCACTTACGGCTTTATAAGCCTTTTGCTCTGTGTACTGACCCCAAGAGAGTAGTAGGGGGGGTTACGTGAGGAATTGCTACCTAAACAAGTCAAATCCGCTGGAGAGCCAGTTCCGTAATCATGCGACCTAGTTAAGTCCGGCAGTCGTGTGACTAAGCTCTTCTTTGCTGGCAACTCCACTTATTGTAGCGGATATTGTGTACCAGAATCCAGGTTTCATTTCATCAAAGGTCAGCAGTAACGCCGACCAGTAACGCCTGCATCGTTTATTGTGTAGCAAAATTTCGACTATCTGTTAAGGTCTAGAAAGAATGACGAATGCCCGTTTTGAGGGGCAAAACCTACTCTATCCCTGCTTATCACTACTCAGGTTATACCTTAAACTGACTGCTTGAATAAATAGAATGTCACAGATAGATGGGTAACTCAAGCCTAGTGTGATCTCTGGAACTATGGTTACTGCAAGCCGCAGGGCAACATATGCACGCCGCGTCGCGTAATCAACTGCCTTGGGTAGTCGGATTCAGTGAGGTAAGCACGGAGCCTGTACTCACGCTTGTAGATTTTGTTGTATTGAAACTATACGCGATCGGTTGCGTCCGCAAGTTTGGATCGAACATATCTTCCTAGCATATCTGCGTCTGGTTAACTAGTGTTTCTTTCGCAAGCAAGTTGACAAACGTCGTCAGCTGCCTGAGACCTGCGAGTGGATATCTTGTTCCCAGCTAAATACCGCCGTCAAACTTATGTCTGCTATCATGTGTTCTCGGGCCGCGCACGTCTGCAAAACCGCGCGTGGCAATCTGACCTACACCACTTGTCGTCCTCCTCACTCAAGTATTTTCAAAGCATATCAAAGATCGTTTACTAGAGTGTATGGGGTTGAGTTGAGTGGTATAAGTAGAAGCTCATCATATCTCGACTTCTTGGTAATCAGTAAGTGGAACAAGATGCTTATAATGCGATACGTCAATTGGCAGCTTAAGTTTAGGGAGTTCTTCGCTTGGTGAAGGGGATAACTTGTCCTCTGCACGGCACTAACATGCAAGTCAGTGGGTAGTCAGCGACGCTATATCCCACCTAGTAACTTAGTCACGACGGTCGTCACTGTCCCCCGTAGCCAATTGATCTTGACCATGGACTGTGAACAGTCAGGTTGCCGGTTCTAGCCCCATGGGAGGCAGATGAATTGTGCCATACTGACGATTCCCGAGAGCAGAAAACGGCCGTACAGTGCTTTCCCGGGCGTGTAACGGTTAGCTGGCTGAGTTAACCAATTCCATTCCACACTTCCCTACCACTAGCCTGGTTGCTAGGTAAATGAACTACTGAGTAGTTTCAAGTAGTTACATTCAACAAACTCTAACTACAGGCTCACGCACAATATCCCAAAATGACAACCCTTCGGTCCCTGCTCTGCACATACCGAATTTAGCCGATCACGGTAACATGCACTCCGAGACTCTACAGTAAACTAGGCGCACCCATTTTGTTTCATTCTTTTGTGTCGAGGTGGCCTACATTTGAATAATCATTACTGGATGCCAAGCTAGACCGCTCCTTATCGTGCTCTGAGTAGTTTCGCATTTCCTACGTGATCTTTTGTTGCACGTCACTGGAGATACTCTTTTGCTTTTCGAATTGACCAGCTCCGGCTCATCATCATCATTATACACGTTAGCTAGAGGTGGGGAACACCTCAGCTACTGTGCCGCAATGCATAGAAAAAAGGAGAAAAAAAAGAAACTGGTGCAAGCTGGCTGAGCTACCGGTAACGGATGGGCATCGATCCGGTAAGCTACCAGCCGGCTGCTATGCACCCAAAAAAAATATTATGCAAAATTACATAAGGCTAAGTAATGAGATCGTGATTGGAGGTGGAGGCTAAGAGGGATGGGGTGGGACAAAGAAACTCAGCACGAACGCCACTGAGGTCGGCTCCTAGCCATATCAGCAAGTGTGTCCAACCAAACGTGTTCAGCGTCTTTCGGACCCCAACCAGGGAGCCGAGACGCTCCAACCGAGGCCAGTTCAGAAGTGAGGGCCTTCATTCCTCTGGACCAAGTCATCGCTTGGCCACCCCTCCTCTTCTTCCATCCACACCCCCGGCGCGCAAACAACACACGTCGCGGAAGTAGGTGGGCTGGCATGCGTAACACGTGGACGAGCCATCGGAGCCTGATGCGTGAAATAACGGTGCTGAGCGGTACATTTCCTTTTCCTCTGCCATAAACAAGGCGTCGAACACACTCGTTGCTCACGCGGTGTTCCCACCAGATGTGAGCTAAATTACGAAGGCACCGGTGGTCGAACGTAACTAGCCTCTTCAGGTCCGCTGCTTTAAGCGGCCAGGTTTCACAACCATACAATAGGGTCGAACGTACTGCTGCATTGTACACTCTACCGTTCAGGGCAAAGGTGACGTTGCGCCGGTGCCATAAGTGGCGAAGGTTAGCAAAAGCGCCCCGAGCTTTTGCTATACGATTCGTGATTTCATCTTCAATCCCACGGGCGCTGATACAACTTTCCAGGTAGTTGAATTTTTGAACGACTTCTAGCTGATCCCCACCAAGGGTCAGCGTAGGAGGTGGTCCAGACCAACCTTGGAGAAACGCTTTGCACTTCGAGGGTGCGAAGCAAAGCCCGAAGTGACGGACAGATAGTGCTAATCAGTCCAGTGCCGCTTGGCAGGTTTGTGAGCTGTCACAGATCAGGGCAATATCATTAGCATACTCTAAGTCAAGAAGTCGTTCTCCTGGGAGCAGCTCCAAACCTTCTAACTCGTGTCCTGTAAACGCGGTTTCCATGATTTCGTCAACAGCGAAAATGAAGAGGAAAGGTGACAGCGGGCATCCTTGTCTCACGCCGCTGGAGATATTAAAGGGCGACGACAACTTGCCGTAAGCCCTCACTCTGCCCGAGCTACGCGCATATAATGCTCGGATAATATTCACATATTTCTCAGGCACACCTTTCCTGTGTAGACAGTCCCAAAGTTCATGTCTATCCACCGAATCAAATGCACCTTTGATATCGAGGAACACGACAACGGTGGGCCGCCAATATATGTGACGGTGCTCCAACAACTGACGCAAGGTTAAGATCTGGTCAATGCAGCTACGACCTCGACGAAATCCAGCTTGTTGTTCACGAATCTGGCTTTCACGAGTGCCAGTCAGTCTGTGAAGGATGACACAGGCAAGTAATTTGGAGGCGATGGAGATCAGACTGATTCCTTTATGGCTGCCGCATTCCGATCGTGAGCCTCCTTTGAAAATTGGGACTATGATGGAGCGGCTCCAATCGGTTGGGACAGTTTCCTGCTCCCACAGTCGCACTATTAACTAGTGTAAATCATCCACAAGAGCAGGTCCCCCGAATTTGAAGAGGGCTGGAGGAAGGTCATCGGGTCCCGCGGTTTTATTTAACTTCAACAGTTTGATCTCATGTTCGAGTTCTGAGCGAGAGGATGGATCCAAAGGAACAGCCCACGGAGTAGGGCGATCACTGATCGGCGAGAAATCTAACAATTCCGACCGATTAAATTGCCTTTCAAAGTGCTCAGCCCAACTTTCCAGCTCCGGCTACTGAAGGCATTTTCTCTTGATGATTTAGTGGTCTTAATCACTGGCTGGTAGGAGTAGTCATTGGTGAGAGATTCACACGAAGGACAGAGGGAATGCACGTTGATGATAAATCCCGAAAATGTGAAGCAGCCGTACAATACTTTTCCTGGCTTGTGCTGGATGTCTGTTTGAGTCTAAATGTGCTGAGTATCTACTCAAACCTTCACTTTTTTGATAACGTTTATTGGGTTGGGTCCACTTCTGGGAATTGTTTCACCAACCCCGGTAGAAAATGGTCAGTATCCTTCTTCCAGCCGCAGCCTTCATTCTGACGAGCAATTTCACTGTACACCATTCCATACAGAATGTGTAACAGACAGGCCTAATGCTTATTCTGGAGCGTAGTACCATTGATATGAGCTACCACCCCGACATGAGACTACATTACCATATTAGTGCACCTCGGTTCATATGCTCAATACAGCACAAAAGCGAACACCTTCTCTAGTTGCTGATACAGAATCGGCTGAATGATTAGACATGCATTAATGGGACGCCATATAAGAAATTAAAGGTCTTCTGCCCAACGATTTTAGGACGGTCCACAGAGTGGACGCAATTCGGTTTTAGTGAGCGTGCAGGTGTAACACTCACCTTGTACGAGGGTGAAGCAATAAGTTTCCCGGTGCACAAAATGTTTTATATTTTTCAAATAAATAAGCATTACCTTTTGCGAAGTTCTTCCCACCAGCGTTAAGGCGCGATTCCATGCATTCAAAACATTTGGTGAAGCAGCTATACCGTGCCGAAGTGGGTACTCCTTCAAGCAACACAATAAAGGCGTTTAATGCAGTTCCTGGAGACAAACAGTGGATTCCACGCATCATGAACCTGACTTTTGGGAAAACACAACATCACACGGAGCCACAGCTGGACTGTAGGGTGGATGATCGACATACTGGAAGTATTCTCTAGCCAGAAATACTACGACAACATTGGAAATGTGTGTAAATACGTTCTAATGATGCAGCAGGGTCCCTCGTGTTCGAGTCCTTGAACGACGCCTGGCCAAAGTGTTAAGTATGACCTTAGCCGATAAACGGAACAGAACGTGCACGCGTAGTATGGAACCGATTTACGAAAAGCATTCTGCGATACAGTGGCGAGAAAAGCCGGAAGGGAAAATTAATGGACTAGGAAAGTTAGGCAGACATTCTCAACCAGTCATGAGAGGGCCTGTATTTACGAATTGATAAGTGCATACGTGACACCCCTCCCTTCCCTGATAATGACTGCAGACTCCGGGTTGATTTCAATCAATTGGATCAGGCCTGCGTTTTGAGCGTCTTAATTGAACAATGAACAATGATTTATCACGGGATAAAAGCAAGTGCTTGACACGTCCCGTAGGATGGTTGAGGTGAATATGATAAAATCAAAATATGTCTGGGTCATCTATCGAACGTCTGCCGATATGAATAGTTTGATAAGCAACATCAGTGTAAAATTAAAATAAATTATCGGGCGGAAACATGCAGAAAGACACTGGGGTGCAGTGATCATTGAGGTAAAGAGTGAGAAAAGTAAAATATGGTCGCTCACTTAGGTCCATTTGATACATAAAGCCTGTAGAAATGCATTCTTGGCGTAATCCACAGTAGGGGAATTTAGGTAACAAAATGTTGGGAGCTAAGAGCGACATCTAATCGTTTTTTGAAAACATCCAGGGTAGGAGAGGATACAACTGAGTCAGGAAGTGCGTTCCAAGGTTTGCAAACCCGAAGGGAAAAGTAATTCCGTCGACACTCTAGACGGCTGTATTGTTCCTTCAACTTTAGGCAGTTACCCCTGAGCTGCGTGTTGTGGCTACGTTTCAGCAAATGGCTGCATACGTGATTGGGGTCACTCAATATTTGATAGGCTAATATGAGATCACCGCGCAGTCTTCGATAGCGCCCGCTGAAAATTCCCAACAACTTCAGCCTTCGGTGATAAGAGTGGTAGCGCAGACCCTGCACATTCTTTGTTGCTCTCCGTTGTGGTGCCTCTATCGCTTCTAGGTCACGCTTCAACCAAGGTTGCCAAGCTTGGATAGCGTATTCAACATGCGGGCGCACGTAGGAATTGTGCATCATTGGGAAGATTGATGGGTCAAATCTCCCGAATGCTCTTCGCAGCATGCCGACATGCTGGTTGTCTCTTTTCGCAGCTACCTCAGCCTGTTTTGAACAGTTGAGGTCGCTCTGTATGATAACACCTAGGTCACCTTCCTGGGAGCTGATCTGAAATCCGTTTGTCTCAAGCACATAGGTGTAGTTATGTCTATGGCGTAATTGCGCAACGCGACATTTGTCTACGTTGAATGGTAGGGCGTTTTGAACTGACCAGTTCGACACTGTGTTAAGATCGCACTGAAGCTGTTCATTGTCTTCCGGCCCTCTGATCCTTCGCCATATCTTGATATCATCAGCGAAAAATAGGAAATCGGAAGTAATTGATCTCGCCAAATCGTTAATGAACACCGAGAATAGACGAGGTCCCAGAACCGAGCCTTGTGGTACTCCGCACGCCACATCGATTGCATGAGAAAATGATTCTCGGACTCTCACCACTAGCCGTCGGTTCTTGTAGAAAATTGTCAATCCAACTCAGGATTGGGTCGCCAATGCCGTAATTACGAAGCTTGTAAAGGAGAATGCGATGGTTTAAGCGATCAAATGCTTTTGAAAAGTCCAAGTAGATGACATCGACCCCTACTCCATCATCAACAGCTTCAGTCCAGCTATTACGTGCAATTAATAGATTAGTATTACACGAATGCTTTTGACGAAAGCCATGTTGCTCTGGGGCTATTAAATTGTGGCTTTCCATGTATTCCATCAGCGCGTCTGCGATGATTGATTCCATCACTTTGGATAGTACTGGAAGTAGTGTTATTGGGCGGTAGTTGGCAGGATCAGTGCGGCTACCTCCTTTATGTATAGGAGTGATGACCCCTTCCTTCCATACTGGTGGAATACGGTTCTTCTCTAGACATCGCTGATAGAAAATAGCCAGTGGTGCTGCTAGATCACTAGCTACTGCCTGTAGAGCCTTTGGTCGGATATTGTCAGCTCCGGGAGAACTGTGGATACGCAAGGATAACAACTTCTTCAACACAGCTTCCGCAGTGAAGGTGATGTTTTCTAAACCAGATGAAGGAGTAGTAGGAATGAGGAGAATGTTCGTGCTCGTTACCTCCTGGAAAGTTTTGGAGTAGTGAAGCCGTAGGAGATCAGCTGCTTCCATTGCTGATCGCGTGCACCCATCAGCCGTGACTAGTGCTGGAATCCCCCGCTTTACCTTTCGAAGGCCGTTAACGTGCCTGTACAGGAGTTTGCGGTTCGTACAGAAGCGCTTCATTAACTTCTGCTGATGAGTGACCTTGTCTTCGCGGATCAGTTTCACACAGAAGTTACGATGGGTCACGTATGCAGTCCACGT
Organism: Dicrocoelium dendriticum; assembly: GCA_944474145.2. NCBI lineage: Eukaryota > Metazoa > Platyhelminthes > Trematoda > Plagiorchiida > Dicrocoeliidae > Dicrocoelium > Dicrocoelium dendriticum. Next base: position 8,045 of record CALYDF020010249.1, read on the forward strand.
TTCGGCATTCGGGCAGTCCTGGTGATCTCGCCATGCCAAATCCCTCCGGGACATATATTTACGTGTCCTGCTCCTCAGAAATGAATTACGCTTGTTTTTAGGTTGGAAGGACTTCTCCTCTGATGCGTGCGCTACCAGTGTACTAAACGTCCTTGTAAATGTTTCCCAGGCAACATCTGGGGGGCATTCGGTTAAGAAAGTCCAGGATGTATCCTTAACAAGCTTAGACAACACATTGTAGTGTGTGACTGTATGCACTTTATCCTCCTCCTTTTTAGGGTACTCCGCATAGCAAATATAGTCAAAGAGTAGAGTAACATGATCACTACGACCCAGTGGTGTGCTTGTAACTATCCCGTCAACCATGAGTTCTTCGTTAGTGAGCACAAGATCCAGTATCGACGGCTTGTTAGCAGTTCGAAATCTAGTGGGAGAGGTTACGTGGTTGTAAAGAGGGTGGCTAGCAATAAGCTCTTGCAAGCGGGCTTTAAACTGCATACCATCGGTTGCCGGCGTTTCTATGTCATGCACGTTAAAGTCTCCAGCGATAAGAATGTGGGTGTAGGACTTGTTTAAAGCAAACTGGAAAACGTGGTTCAGTTTGGAGTCCATTTCCGAAGTTGAGTTTGGCGGGCGGTAAATCACGGCTAGTAGACATGTGCCCTTGTTTCGCAACCATAGGCGGCACCAAAGCGAATCGGGAGCTCGGATTCCCGGGTGGTCGATAACTTCACATCGGAGGTTTGTATTGTAATAAAGAATCACACCGCCTCCCCTTCCGGTTCTATCGGTCCGAAGCAGTGACATACCGGGTAAATTGATCTCAGAGTCGGTTATCTCAGGGTTTAACCATGTCTCTGTAATCATGACGAGGTCCCGCGGTTGTGAGGCATGGAGTTCTCTAAGTTCTGCCAGCTTGCTTAGAAGGCCTTGAGCGTTTGTATACATGCAAGATAGGGCTTTTGTTGTTAGGAGTTCATTGATAGATGTCAAGTTTGTGTTCGCTTTTAAGCCGGCCGTTAGGTGGCCGGCAATTAATCGTTTTTTGGTTTAGGTATTTCAGTCGTGTTGTATGGCATTATTAAGCGTTCCTGAACAGAAGTTTCACTGGTGCTGTGCTCGGTCCTCCTGTGTGCCGTGGGCGCAGTTGTGTTGGTCTCTCCGCAGGACTGTGCAGACAAGGAATTTGCTGCGTTTGCAAGTTCCGTTGAATTGCTTCCGACTTTTGATGGTACACCTGCTGCTTTTAGCCGGATCTCTGTTGGCAGCCTAGATCGAAACTTTAACCAGCTATCTAACAGAACTTGCGTCATTCCCTCGGAGTGTAGTGTTACTTTAATTAGCCTTGGACCGCAGCCCTTGTAGTTAGGTGATGACGGCACTCTTGTCAGGGATTTGGCAATAACATTGTCTACAGAGAGTGCTTCGCGGATGTAGCACCACTGCTCTCGGTCATGAGTTTGTGCATCGTGATCAGAAGAATGTAGAAGCTCGGGAACTCCATGAACAAATATGATTCTCATGCTATCTCTATTAGCAATACCGTGTTGCTCCACTGCTTCTTTTGCGCGATCTTTCCAAGGTAGATCAGTGCAGATGCGTACTCCGCTCGGTGAGTTGCAAAGACGAACTGCTGAGAGCAGGACAGCCTCTGTCTCATCTGCTGAGTTTAGTGTTACTCGAAGAATTCGAGGTTCACCAGAGTGCACTGAGGTGGGTGGACTCGCTACGCGTTTCAGCAATGCAGGCTCAACCCGAATGTTAATTGCCTCGCAGATGAAACTCCACTGGTTGCGATCGTCTTGCAATTTACCCTTTTATTGTTCCAGATATGGATTCGGGAACATTGGTGCACACGAGGGTTAACGCAGCGTGGTTTTGTCTAGTGAGTGTTAGCTTTATACTTTTTGCTGGCAATTCGCGTTGTTTAGAGGACACCATTGGAGTTGGCGGTGAAAGATGCATTGCGCCACGAGTGCTCGGTACTGAAAATGGGACCTATGTGTGTCCCTCCCGGTGTGTTTGTCGAGGCAATCGATGCGTACGTTACCTGCTTGTTATCTGCAACGGATTTCCTACGGCTCTGAG
>CALYDF020010250.1:0-10135 GCA_944474145.2 Dicrocoelium dendriticum
ATGGAACCGACTAGCCTATTGTGGAACTCTTTAGGAAAAGTTTACGATCCAAACCCCAAAGGTTGACTGCTGAGGCATCCGAAATTGGCAAATCCAACAACTGCGTAGGCAGTGGATGGAGTGCAGTTATTGAGTGCGTGGCGGGCTATCTAAACCTGTCAGTCTGAAAGGCGTTAGCGAACGGATCTGGGGCAGAGCGCTAATATCAAACCATTCTTACTCCCACAGCAGACAGAGACTTAAGTGGGTTGACCTCGTACAATGAACCAACTGGGATCGCTAATGCGTCATTTAAACTGACAATTTGACCTATGAGGTGAGTAAAATCCTGCTGGCATCTCGATAACCGCAATTATTGACCCTTCTCGGAATGAATGTAGTACCCACTAGTCCCTGGCTCACTTGACCTGACGAAGTGTTTGTGTTGAACGTAAAATCTTGGCCTCTAACTATACCATGGAATAGTTTAATTGATTTGGCTTCCTTTTCAGGAAATCTGTACCTTCCTTTATTGTCCCAAGATTGGGAGTTTCGGACACATCTCTGCATGAGATGAGGGTACTGAGGAAAGTAGTCAAAGCTACCTAGGATCTACGATGAGTCATTTCGTCACGTGACCTTGTACGACCTCGGATCGAACACACCAAAAGGTGGTGATTTTTAAGGTAACCCCGTTCGGCATGTTTTTGTTACTGATCCGTGTCGACCCGGACGGCAATCGCGCTTGCACGGGGGCTGAAAAAGTATGCAGTTTGCAAGCCACCCAGTTAACTAATTTCCCGTCCATACGATACCATGGTTGACTGCATCCGGTCTCGGATTAGCCTGTCACTGTGGTCAGCCACAGGACGCCTGCCCCTACAGAGGGACCACGGGTGGCTTGCGCTGCACCACCCACAGCTCCAACCACGCACCCCATATCCAGTGTAAACCCGAAGGAATAAGACCGCGTGGCATGTGGATGGGAGCCACATTTCATAAACGGAGCCGGCCCACACTCCTTCACAGGCAAACACAAGCACGCTGTATTTTGTAATCAAGCGCACACAAGGCAGTGGCTGGACCGTAGTCCGCTCCACACTGAGTGCAGAGAACCACTCTTCGAGCCTAGCACTGTCACAAGGACCGTGCACCCGTCCCCTCCAGAAACGATCAACTGTCTCTTGGAGCCAGTATGGACGAGGTAGTGGGTAATAGACAGGTAGGCACTTTGTCAACATGCACATCAAGCGCAGCCACACTGGGGATAGCAAGCAACAGCCACTCACCTGAAACGACAGCATGAAATGAAACAAATCCAAAATGCATCCAGATACGGTGGCATAACTCTTCGCTAAATTAACATATAAAGTAAGTTGGTTAGCAACGAATCCGCGATAAAGAAAATATATCAACACGTTAGTTAAAAATGCTACAAACGCAACAAAGGTGCCGAAGATAAGCGCAATTAATGTAAGCAACGTGGCCAGTTAATAGAAGAATATTCAGGTAGGCAGAACAAACCAAATAAAGTGGAATGAAATCTATCCAGCTTAAAATGACCTAGCTTAAGTGTAAGTTGGTTTAGCCCAACTGCGGTGAAGATGCATCAAGAATGCAACATCAGCCTCAGCATGGGGCAGTAAATGACAACCGATGCCATTTCATTAGCGGCCTCCATACTGGGATCGATGCCACACTTTACTTAGTATGGTGGCCACTTACGCTGCATATGACGCTTGTGGGTGATCCCGACGAGGTCAGCTTTGGTTGTATGAATGTTTCGTGTTCTCCTCAAGTTCAAGTTCAAGTTCGGTGGGACTGGAACGATAGGAGCATCCCGTGAGTGTTCCATCTTGAGTGTATCGTTGAGACAGGAAGTAATGAAAGCCTAAGAGTTCTTGATGGATTTAAGGCGGAACACTTGTGCCGCACCCTGGCCAACCAGTTACTGCCCACGTTTCCTTCCCTAACAGACTTTGCTGTGGCAGTCACGTGAAGTAAGCAAAGGACAGGAATAAAAATAGAAGGTAAAGAATAAGGAAGTTAACTTGAAATAAGAAATAATACCAATCTAAACTTGGGGGCAGAGTGAGCTGTGCCCTGAACAGGTAGGTTGACGGTTCACTTTGGAAACTGCGGGTAAACTGTTGCGGACGAATATTCGCGGCATCTGGTGTACTGAGCTCCAGCATATCTACACACATAGAACTGAGATCCCGCGCTGCACTCTCCAGAGTTTGTTTAGGTGCCTGTAGAGCCTCATAGGATAACTAGTAAATATCGTCGCAAAGTGTTGTTGGTGCTTAAGTTTGTCTACGCGTACTAATTTGACGCATTGATTTCACTAAATAATATGGGCATCCCAGGCCTGCGTTTACTTCTCTCAACTCCGCTTTGAATTATTCGCAGGGCGAAGCTTGGATTTCGATTGCTTGCCGTTTGGATTCCCTCACCAAAAGGATGTTATTGTATGACCGTGCCAAGCTTCGCTACATAGCAGACGAAATGCGGTGATCCATTTTCAGGATGAACCCCAGAGGGCGGTAGATAACTGAAGGTAAGCACACATCACCAAATTTCGATTGCAAGCAACACCAGAAGGAATCGACAACGTGCGCATCTGGATCGTCCATGCAATTTATATATGATATCAATATAAACCGTACTCAGCCGGCTCAGAAAGCTAGATCACTTCGTAGGAGAGTTATGCCGGGAAGAGCTATTGCGGCATCAGTGATCTCAACACTTAGTTATCATTCAGTTTTCATGACGATATCCCAAAGAGTGTAAGCGTGAAGCGTACTAGAATTGGGTAACTTACTGAGAAGACTATGAGTAGTGGTCTACAAGCAGGTGTGGGACTCAGAGTTTAGCAGTGTATTTGTAGGTGCTGTTTCTTAATGGGGGCAATCCTGACTCTTGTGGGGTCGGCTGTTGTTCGTTTGTTTATTGAAACCTAGTCCATGGCCCCGGGGCAGTTCCAGCTTGGCAAGTAGAGTTCTCGGCATTAGTAGGTGGCAGCAAACCTAGGCATCTTTCAGCTGACGAAGTATCTTGACTGCATCCTGGTCTTAAACAGCAGGTTGACGATGGCGCTCACAAGATTTGCTTGTTCATCATTAAATCCTAAATTTGTAGTCTGTTGTATATTGACTTTATAGCTACTAGGGATGGTACCTACTTGCACAATTTCATCTACTTCTCCCTCACCTTTTCTTTTCCATGGTTTTGGATTGCAGTGTTACTTTCATCACTCTTGGACCGTTCCCTCTGTAGTTAGGCGTGGAGGGCAGCTTTGAGATGGATTTGACGATCACCTTTTTGAGCGTTTGCACTTCGCCGATGAACAGCCATTCATCCCAGTGATGCGCGTTGGTCGCTAGCTCGCTTGGAGTCTGGTACTCGGAGACCCCGTGATCCTGGAGCCGTTTTAAGTCTTTTTGTTTGCGGTAGTGGTCCTAGTTTACTTTGCGTTTCCGGCGCTGGCTCCATGGGACAGCAGGAAAATTGGAACAGTGCATGAAGTAGTATGGGGGTGAGTGATTGACAACAGAACTGCCTCCAAATCATTACTTGACTGCAGCGTTAACTGGATTAACCACGGTTAACCCCAGGGTACGAAGTTCGGGTGGTCGGCGTAGCTTTAACTGTTCTTAGTTGTCACTGGGAATTCGCCGGTTTCCGGTCAGTTATCAGGTTGTCGTTTCCGTTGTTTGCCCCGGATTCAGTCGGGCTAGAACAAGTAACAGTCAAGACATTATGACGTTAAAAATACATTTCGACATTGTCTCATGTTCATGTTGGAGGGATGGGTGGCTGCTTAATTTGGCTGGACAACAGATGGGAGTCTTGAATCCTGTGATGGTATTGGTAGTACTGACTGAACGTAATTTGGCAGCAGGCTTGGCTACGATGGGAGGTGCTTCTATCAACTGGGTGGCAAAAACGGGCGTGTATGTTTCGGTTCCCTAACAGTATTCGAATTGGCGCGTGGTTCTGATGAGGCGGGTGTCGCAAACGCATCTTTTTGAGCAGCTCTTAGAATCGCGTTGGCTAAATTCGGATCGTGACCACGTTCGGCCTGGTTACACTGTGCTGAATCGGAGCTTGATGTTGAGCATCGGATACGAGTCACTGCTTCGTTTGGTTCCCGTGGGACAGTTCCCATGGCGGCCGCTTGCACTGCAATCTGTCAACCTGTCGCATTTCTATGACAGCGCAGTTATACGTCTGACGAGTGGAATAACCGTATACTCAGTGCAGCATCAGAGGGAATCAATCGTACTATTTTCTTTATCTCTCTGAAACGGAAGAGCACATCTAGAATGGAATATTTTTTTAAAAGTTAGTAAACTCTATTCCAGATCGCACATTTGTAAAACAGCTACCCACGCCACAACTAATGTTTAATTGTGAAGATTTAAGCCTAACTTTCCGTGAGCAAGCAGCACGCTCCATTGTGATCGTCAACCCTGTGGAGGTCGCTCGTCCACACGAGTAGGCCAAATCAAACCGCTGTCGACCAAGTTGATGATGGGGCGGACACACATTAGAATATGATTCCTAGGGATAACCGAGGTCGTAAACACGTGGAATGACATTCGCTCGTTGAGGTCATACGCACATAGTGGCGGTGGGGAGATGTCTTTAGGCCTTCACTTTCGTGTAGGCAGGTTGCGGCTGTGTCTGTGTTCCAGTCCTACTTTGATGTGATTAACGGACCTACGTGATATGGCTTATTGATCGCAAGGTGCATTTGTTGGATGCTGGGTGGGGTTTGCTGGGGTGAATGCGAGAATTACTTTGTAACTGATTCAAGTCGTGTTGGAGTTTGCTCGAACGCTGTTACAAAGCACCATCTTGGGAGATCGGAGTTGGAGTTCACCGACTGAAATTGTATAACATTTGCACGTGGGCATAGGCAAAACACTGCCTGTAGTTTACAGCTCCGGGTAACTATAGGATGCACTGTAGTGTACTATAGCGAAAATTATATCTCGAGGTACAGCTTGCGAAACGAAGACGAACTGGTATAGATCCAGTGGCGTTCGACAGTGCCACTGAGGAACACCGAAAAACCCAGACTGCACAAACGCGCTATTAGTACGCACTTTAGTTCAAAGTCATCTAACATCGTAGAAATTTGCTGGGCATTCAAATCACCAAATGCATTTCTTCTACATGTAATAAGTTCCGAATAACCCAGATGACGTGGCTAGTAACAATGGGGATTCAATGATTGTCAAACAGCTGCTGCTTACAATCTTTGAAAAGTACGGAACTTGTGATCTCAACCCTACAACTTGACAGACAAGTAACGTTGCTTGCAACGCGATTTGTCGGCTGTAAAGGTGTCTTCGATTACACTGACCGCATCTGCGCGCAATGTGAAACTGCATAAACTGCTTGTAACTTCTGCAAAGGATGTGCAAACGCTAGATGTCTCGTTGGTTGATCCGCAAATGTGACAAAACGTTATAAACCGAACTATATGATAGCCCTATCATTCGCAGAGATCCTTGCTGGATTTGGTACCGGAAGCATCTTATCTGATACCGCAAACCGCATGCTAGACAAATTACTGCCACGTGTGGCTACAAGCCCGATCGATTTTTAACCGCAACGCACAACGCCGTTGCGCTCTGCAAATTATACGCATTCTATACTGTAATGTAAATTACCTAAAAATTAACTACTGTTTCCTCTCAATGGTACGGCTGCTGCACTTCCAGCAGTTTTGCATTACCTATTCTGATCTTATTGACATCAATCGGAAACGCTTACGAATAATCCATAGCTACAGTAGCGGCTCATCCGTTGGACATAGCATCAAAGTCGAGCTGAACAACGCCATTTTCCCATGTCAACGCGGTTGGTATATTTGGGGTGGTAAATTGTGGGCTTAAATACGTCTAATCAGGAATACTAGCGAATGACATATTCTATTACATTAGAAGCTTTTACCCTTTGTACATTCTGGTAGGTGCGTTTATTTTATGTCGCATTCGAGAGACAACATGGAATGGCGAGGTGTTTAAATGGGAAGCGTATACACTTGATGCTTCAAACGAGACCGATCAAGCAGCATCAATATCTTGGTCCAGAAACACTAACTGTCCTAAGATGCATCGCACTTTGTGTCTACAACGGAACCTTCAGAAGCAGGCGGGGTCCCAGTTAGAACGCGTGACGGAGATGAGTCGGAAATGTGACCGAAGCGCGTCCGATGGGTGACGGAAATGAGCCCGAAAACGAGACCAGTGAGACAATTTTCGGTCAAGGTTAGGTCATGTTTCGATTAGTCAGAAAAAGTCGGCAGCATAACACTACTAGCACTTTTGTGTTACCCAAATTTCCTGGTTCTTTAATGCACCACTGTCCCATTTTCCCTAGTGTAACGGCGGCACGCTTGGGGGGATTTCGCGTTCATTTTCGAGGAAAATACACAGTTTTAAAGTGAATTTTATCACCTGCCAACAAGTAATAGAGATTTTTCCTTTGGCGGACCACCATAGCGTTCTTGTACTCGTTACGTTCGTTGTGAGACTTCGTGAATTCAGAAAGACGGTGGCGCAAAATACAAGTTATGAGTGGAATCATTACATATGAACACAGCTTATGGATAAGCGGGCGAACGAAGGACGTACCGGCTAAGCGATACTTATCATTTACACCCCGTAATTTCAGTTTCTTATCAAGGCTGCTAGAAAAGGAAGCAACTACGTGATATTTCGGACACCTTTCTAACCATTTTCCCACCAACCGGGGCTATAAAACCCACATAACACGTGTATTACAACAAATGATGTGCTACCATTTTGACATGTGGTTAGCGTTTTCGAGCTCGATGTTGAGAAGCACCATCCCATACACCGCGTCCATTGGGAACGTGAACCGACAGCTTCGCTGGTTACCTACAGCCGTTAATATGATGTGTGCATTTGAGTGTGCGCATTTATTGGCAATTTCGAACACACACGTCTAATGCTACACGGCGGCATATGTTTAAATGTGACAAATGTTATTGTGATTTTGCCAATAATTTGTCAGTGTTTAACGGTATGATAATTTTAGTGAATGACCGCTGCGTTTGCATCTGCTGATTCTAAGTGACCTTTTTTGCTCATGGCGGTCCCAGTGTGACGTGTGGGGATAAAATACGTTTCGGCTTGAAGTCTTCAGTATTGCATTGTTATAAGTTAGGAATTGATTTCCGCCGAGTGTTGACAGTATTTGCCATCTGGAGAAATGTAGTTATGACGCTTGTTAAGACAGTATCAGAAAATGTTTTCGGAGTGACCGAAACACGTCCCTTATGTTTGTCTATTGGATAGCAGGGGCGTAAAAATAAAACAGCCAGTCCGGCGGATTTTCGCCAGCCAATCGTGCGAGTACGAAGGAGCAAATAAGGTAATAATGGCAATAAGGGGGGATAAGTCAAGGAAGTGGAAACGGAAGTTAGGAATGAACTTGGAGAGTTTGAAACCGCAACCGAAGCGCATTGAGTCGAAGTTTCAATTCCTTTAGCGTTGGTGGGAATAGCCCTTGTACAGTGTGTTCCATGAATCGACAACCCTGTGACAAATGAAAATTAGTCCCAACCCGGGAGAGTTGGCTTTCGGGCGGGGTGGGACAGTCGAGGTAGAGCAAAACCAGTCTGCACCATCTATACATAATAAATAGGGATTATGTCGTTCTGAAGATCTCTACAAAGTAGCGAAGACGTCTGCAACCTGAGCAGCCTATCGGTATAATTGTAGAGGCAGGAAAGGCGAGAATCACTGGCAAAATGCACAAGCAGCAAAAATTAAGGAAGATGAAAAGTAACGAGGACACCGGGGACGGAAGTCGCCAAAGTAGCTCAAGGCCTACGGGGCAAGCTGGAAAAGAGCAACGAAGGACAAACGATGCTAGACTCAGGCAGAGAAGAGCAGGGAACGTATTGGTGAAGAGCCCGAATTTCCAGTGAAATACGCGTTTGGTCGCACCCCCAGTAATAACCACGAGGAGAGGGACGCAACCCCGATTAAGAAAATCAAGAGCATTAGAACTAATCCAGCCTGGTCAGAATAGGACACGCAGAAGCGAAGATACGAGGGCAAATCGGCACACACCGACCTATCGAACGAAGGAAGTCGGGGCATGAATGTTAAGTCGAAGCGAAAGGACAATGTGTGCTGCGTAGTGGGCAGCAACTGTCCTCTTTAAGTGCGCGCGCATGTGCTATGCAGTTGAATCCGTTGAGCGTTGGCAATAAAGACTGTGGGCCCCAACCGTCGTTCTCGCTACCTAATGGAGCTACCCTAATCTCTGCACAACTTTCGTACAAATTATGAGATTTATCTGGACAGCCATCTTTCACGGAACAAGTCTATTTGGTAGGCCCGCAGGCAGTGTTCAAACAAGAGTTTAACGGTGCTGGAGGATAATATAGCAAACATTTCTTTTCTTACGGTCTGCAGATTATCACGATATTCGAAAACCCTTGTGAGTAGCAATCGTCCAATTCTCTCTGATTTAAAGAACAATAACAGCGAAATGTCTGTCAACCTGATGGGCAACCTGCGGTAATCCATTCCCACCAAGTAATTTCTTGTTCATTTTCACTCCGTATTTTTAAAGTTAAACAAAACCGGTATAGTCATTCGAAAGGACGTCCTGTCATCTGCATACCTATAGCCATTCCTTTTATGAGCAACATAGTTTCAGTTAAGGCGTTCACTATAGAAAGTCTGGGCATCGAGTGAACTACTGGGATGAAAACTTTAACAAAATTACTACTAAAATCCTGCTACTTACCAGTAGTATACATCTATTTACTAGCGTTAGTTTGTGTTTCGCAGTAATCAGCAACGATCCTTTTTATTTGCTGATCACATCACCATTATCCATAACTAGTGGCTTGATGAACTTCAAAACACATTGCTGCTAAAACAAGGTGAGCTTTCCCTTGAGGAACGGTGCAATGCGTGCTTAGTGAAATTATCCTCTGACAAATTAAGCATTATATCCTGCCGTTGTGCCATCCCCGAAGAGTACTTCAAACACGACAATAAATGCGTGTGTATATGGTAGTGCATGCCCCCCAATTCTTGGCCCCGCTTCAGTGGTCCCTGATCTTCTAGTTTCAACTCGCACGCAATCGCAGGGCGTCGCTCTAGTTTTGTTGACAACCCCATGTTCATCCAAGCGAACAATGTCAGTTCATCCGTTTCTCTTTGTAGCCACGATCCTCGCTAATACTGGCATGCCTCAACATGCGCATTTTGTTGCAGATTAGCGGCACTTGCCCGAACACTGGAGATCCTGTCGATCGATATCTGCTGCTTATCATTTCTGCCACGTGTTGCGCATGCAGCCCACCGACTCCCGCGACGTGCCTTGTTTGCTGGCCGGGAGTGCGGATGGAAGAAGAGAAAGGGTGGCCAAGCGATGACTTGCTCAAGAGGAATGAAAACATAATTGCCCTCGGAAGTGCTTTTCCCAACGAGACAGCCGGCATTCCTTTTAGTGAGTCAGGGCAGTCACACTATATCTGTTTGTGTCATTGACACTTGGTTTCCTGCGACCAGTGGCGCTGATCAGTTGGAGGAGCTTGCAATGATTGCTTACGGCTCCTGCCTCTTCCACTTCTTAAACCATACTGGCTCACCAGACTTACTTGTCAGCACACAGGCTCCGCTTCAGGTTGTACCAAATAACCCATCTGGTTGTATTTCAGTCAGAATCGGCAGCGAGTTTTCTTATACTTGCAAACAGGTTCACTGACCTTTCGGATATTCAGTGGTTAATGTGGTCGCGACTTATATTCATGACCCACGATAGGCGCATAACTACTGAAGTTAGTTTACGTATTGCAAAAGTTAGAACTGACTTGTTGGGTCTGCGACATCTGTAACGCGAGAATGGGGTTTCTTCGGTCTGAATGTCCGCCTTTACAAGGTCACAGTGAGGGCCGTTTCACACTATGGGGGTAACACTTGGCCAGTTCGATATGACGATCTGGGGCGCATTCAAGTCTTTGATCATCGCTACCTGCGAAGAATTGCTGGTGTCAGATGGCCTCATCTTGTCCGCAAAGATGGCATGCATATATATATATATATATATATATATATATATATATATATATATATATATATATATATATATA
>CALYDF020010251.1:0-10129 GCA_944474145.2 Dicrocoelium dendriticum
CTTTTCTTTCTCAGCCAATGTCTACGGGTACTCTATTCTATAAAAATACATACGTCGCTAAAGCTAATCGTAGTTAAGTTCGATATCCTTTTCGCCTTTTGGGATTTCCTTGAAATATATGTTTGACCTATTGAACTTAACGCGGATTCGTTCGGAACCACTTTATTTTATATACTCATTTATTGAAGAGTTATGATACCGGATTTGTATGCATTATCCGATTTATTTTCTTTTACCTTGGCATTTCAAGTGATTGGTTTTTGCTTGATATCCCCGGTGTGGCTGCGCTTGATGTGCATGTTGACAAGGTGTCTACCTGTCTATTACCCACTACCTCGTCCATACTGTTTCTAGGAGACTGGAGGTGCTGGAGGGGACAGGGTGCACGGTCCTTGTGGCCGTGTTAGGATCAAGAGTGCTTCCATGCACTCAGTTTGCAGCGGACTGCGTTCCAGCCAACGCCTCGTGGGTGCTTGTTTCCCACATACAGCGTGATTGTAGTTTCATGTGAAGGAGTGTGGGCTGGCTTTGGTAATGAAACTTGGCTACCATCCACACGCCTCCCAGCCTTATTCCTGTGGGTTTACACTGAAAATAAGCTGTGTGCTTGGAGCTGTGGGTGGTGCCGCGCAAGCTAACCATACACCCTCTGTGGGCGCAGGTTTTCTGTAGCTGGCCACAGTGACAGACCAATCCGGAACCGGATGCCACCAACCATATATATATAAATATATATATATATATGCGTATAAAGTTTACTTATACGCTATTCATCTGATGATATCGCAAACCTCCTCCCTTAAATATTGCAAATCATGTAGAATAAGGATACGTTAATTGAAACCGAATTTCGTAAGAATATTTTATGATCGATCCCACTTATGGGGCCTTGTATCGTCTGTCGGTAAATATACAAACAGATTTATTTGCTTTATTTCTATATATGCGCTGTTTACGTCTTGTTGGGGTGCGTGGTGCTTTATTTGCTCTCCAATCCCTCAGCTAATTGTAGCATGCTCAGCGAAATTAAGATATTTGACACGAGTATAGTTTAACTTTTAAGCACAACACAAGGAATCGACACGGGATCAGATGAGATCTTACATCAGTTATTGCGTAGGATAATCACAATTTCCTTAATTAAGTTCGCCTCGTTGCAACTCCAAGTCAAAGCCTGTCAAAATGCTGATCTGTAAAATATTCCTAGTGATTTAGTCCCGTTCTGGCTTCGACAGTGTTCAAGGAGTTGGAGGGTTTTTGCATGGCAAGCCTACTCCCTATAAAACTCACATATGTCCGTTTAACAACACGTGACGTGGCGGACGTGACTCGCCAATAAATGAAGTCGCTGCCCCTAGCTTCATCCTGGCGAAGCATTATATTCCCGCAAATTTATGCTGTAATTATGGGGAGTATTGGGCCCCTCTTTGAAAAAGGAACAAACGAAAGACGTATGAACTGAGCAATCAGTCACCGGCTCCCAACGGGCGGGATTCCCAAAATTCCCTTTGCTGCCTTTAGGACAAGTTATCCAGCAAATTGCTCGGGATCGAGTCCCCTAAGTCAACACCCTACATCGAAATGCGCAACCGGGAAGTATCTCGCTCTCTGACGAAACCATTTAGTTTGATGTGTTTTGTTGTGTATTCTTTTACTAATTCTGTACCTTATGTTAACTCCCATGGTTCCTGATGAATCTATATCTATCCCTAGACTGTGACAAAAATGAAATAAATTTCTGGATTATATTATAAAATTCCACCATTAATTATCTTCATCTAGTAAGTGGCCACGGTTGGCCATATATATCCGACCTCAAATAATCATAGCCTGTTTGATTGCGTTTTCTTTATGGTTGCACAGTTTAAATGCATTTAAACCGTCAATTCAGTTACGCCAGTGCACACCGACCGTGGGCTGCGCAATTCTACGCATACTATGACAACCTTGTGCATGCAACTCGATACTGCCGTCTTATTTGCCGGTTCCCACGGACTACCAGAGTTTACTGAAAAGTAATTAGACAAGCATTTATTAATAGTCCTAAATGGAAATGCGTCTTTTACTGGAGATGAAAACCTGGTACATCTATCTCGTTGAGTCTGTTTCATTTGTGTAGCCACAAAATTCGACCTGACTAAGTGCCGGACAAAGGCCGATCACCTCATGTCCGCTGAATGCAACCTATGAGTGTACCTAATCGTCATATGCCGCACGATGCGCGTTTTACTGTATTACTGACGATGCGTACTTGGTGGATCTGAAGCACGATAGTTTTTATCACAGCAGTGTTCCGCCAATTAATGTTTATAGAATCTTGGTAAAAAGTCACATTTGGTTACGAAACATTCCGGCTTCTCTGATTAATATACTTGGCCTCAAAACACCGTACACTTAAGCTATCAAGCTCTTACAATTATTTTTGCAATCTGACTTCGGTTCGTTCATCTGTTACTTAGTATGCATGGTTCCTTTGCTTTTTGTTGTCAGGGGTATATTCCACAGTATAGAACTGGTAAATAATAATCCGAGACCGGGCGCATATTTGGGGTCGGTTGCCAAAAGGCGAGAGTGTCGGATGCAACGGACGGTATTCGTTCTGAGCCAAAACTGATACAACGGGAGTGAACCTCAGCGTCGTGACACTTCGAGCAGAAATGTCTTGAGCCGGATGTAGCCAGACAAGGCAGTGGGGTAATGGGCACTAAAACAAGGAAGAAAGTTTAAAATGAACATTAACCAACTTGAACCAAAAGGATGCAATCTGTTTTCCGGAAGATATGATAAATCTTTGCAATTCCAATTCTGCTCCAACCCACTGCAGTTTCCTGTAAAATCAATTTGAAACCTAGAATCTGTGCGCGAATCCTCATTCTTGCCTAAGAGGTACACCGTATTCTCCTTATTGTTATTAGATTCTCAGCACAGCAGTTGCAATCTTCGTAACAGTGCGTAAATTCCTTTGTTTGAGACTCGAATATTTCCTTTGTAGGTTTTACAATGTGTAGCAACACTTCTTTTGATCAAGCATTACCAACAGATTATTTTCTCTCTTAATGTGGTAATAAGTATACCAAGCGGAGCATTGAACAGCCTTTAATTGCACAATACCCAATCCGTTGTACTCTGCATCGGTTGGGAATGAAGCATTATATGCTTCAGAAACTCTCTGCTGCACTGTCAATGTACAAAAACAGAATGAGGGACGAATCGGGGGTGTCCAAAGCCAAGCGATAAAAAGCAAGTGGAAGACCGTTGCGCAATCACTTGAAAAGTCTTCCGTAAAACAAGTTCTGATGCATGAAACAAAGTATTAGTCTGACCAAACAGAGAAGTACCAGTTCCGTCTAGTCAATTATCAGAGCCAGCATGACGTTACCAAATGCATTTGCATCAAGCTGACTAAAGACGCTTGGCTTATATCTCACCAGGTTGAGGAAACTGGCTCCGGAGTTAAGTTAGACTTAAGAAAACTATATAACTGCCATTGCGTAAGGCTAATAACACACAATCAGCTACTGTTTGCACGAAGCCTTTGATTTTGTTGTTAAAGAGAGCTAATTGTGAATATCATGATGACAATCCCATTATGTTAATGCCCATGTAAACATTTCGATATCGGCCATAAAACTATCGCAATCAACGTAATAAGGTTAAGCATGTCAGTAAATGCAAAGTAACACACAAGATTATATGAAATATTTCCTATTACATTTTGGGCCACACTGCTCACCTAGCTTGAGGTAATACGAATATAGCATAAGTTGAACAAGTTACTCCAAAAATTATCCTTTACTGGGGAAAATGTGTCCGGAAGATAAAACAGATAGGTTCGAAAATGTCCATAAGCTGAGTGTTGTGAGGCATAATCTAGCTTACATACTCCATAGTCTTTGAATGGAGTGGTCATACTGTTGTTCATGTTAGTGGATTTTGGATTAAAATACGGCAGGTAGTGGAAAAGTTTAAGTAGCATGGATCATTCAAAACAGGAGATATTGTTGTGTAAATATATGCTTAGGAGACGCAAAAATGTAAACCACCACAACACATCTTCCGGCTCGAACCACACGCTCAAAATGCAAATAATTGGGCAGTCGTTTTGTTCCATCATTGTATTTACTAGCCAGTTGGTCTGCCGAAGTCCATTTGACCGATTATTAACAATTCATAACATGGCATAATAAGAAAAGCAGTATTTTGCAAACAATATTGACAACCCCGTTACACACAGTGTTGACTCAATAGCCAATGCTGATAGTAGTCAGCGATGCGGCCGCAATTTCATACCAAATTGCTTACGTCCTCATCGCCAATTTGACCAAACGAAGGGTGGACGAAATCCCGGATACCATGCAATCGCAATAGTTGAACCAGTAGTGGAAGTCAGCAATTAGCTTCTCATAGAACTCTAGTCAACCGCAGGAATTCCAAACACTAGTATACATTTGTACGGCGGTTATCCATTGGTAGCAACTATGCTGAAATCAATGCATTCTGTAAGCATACGTTTAACTCTGCAATCCTAAGCCAGTTGCCTAGATCAATTTGAATTGAGAAAAATCTTAGCAATTTAAGGTTTTGTAACCTTGCTGATAAATGAATTTTGTACTCACTCAAGCAAACGAATGTATACGAAAGGGTAATTGTAAAGGCGTGCTTATTTGAACTGAAACAAATGCTCGGTGAACGCTGCTGTCTACGGTGCGGTTAATCGGTTAAGCCAACCATGCCTTGCAGAACGCGGACGACAATGGAGTATATAATTGTTATTTATTAACCCGCTAGTGCTCGGAATTTACTTGTGCTGGATCGACGGACAAACTGATATGTGAGGAATGGGGCTGCGTGTCAACTTACGTTCAGACAACGGGTGCATTAAATCAAACCGTAGACACACCCGTAAGCGCTATTGCTTCTGGCAGCGACTAGTATTTATCGCACCATTTCAATGCTCTCTCGAACGCAGACAAATCGTGCTATCTTGATGATGATCCATTTCATTTGGTATCTATTCTGTGAGACTAATGCTTAACAGTATCATTGAAACAACAATAATTCAACGGTTTGCATACTTCGAAACATTTGCGCACTCTCTTTTTGGGGATAACCACTCACCGTGGGGTGTGACGCCTGCACTGCAGTGTCCAAATTTCTAAAACTCCGGTACGGACATCAATGCATTGAGAATAAACGGAGCGCCAGTTGCCAATTGCCTTGCAGTACGTGACCTAGGATTACCCTGCTACAGATCACTAAATTTCGCTGAATACGCATGATATAGTATAGCCAGGGCCAGATCCTTCACCTGCTTCACTTTTTAGTCGATTTTGCTTAGGGAATCCAGTCTTGCACTCTACGGGTGTTGCGCTCGACCCATCCTAGAACACTGCTCACTAATATTAAGCAAACCGAGGAAAAGTGAGAGAATAGCCATAGTATAACGTTCGTTTACAAAGCGACTAGTGGAGTCCTATACACCAACTTATCGTGGTAAGTGCAAACAGCTCCAGCTCTGAAGGCTCAAATCCAACCAGGTATTCCTCTTCCAGATACTATACAACTAAAACACTAATACCGTTTTTCGTTCGACAAAACGTGGTTGAGCGCCACCCATTACGGACTAGACCGTATTCGATCATCTTACCAAAAGCTCGTACGGGAATACCCTCTAATTGCACTATTTACTGACATGCGTTCGCTTGGAACCGACTGCCATTGGAAATCAGAGCGATACCCACGGCTGCAGCATTCCGCAATAATTTACGCCGATTTCTCGACTTACTTCTCATTGCAGAATTTCTTGTCCTAGACCAATCTGCAGATGAGTTATGGGAACGAGACCCAGATCAATTTTAACCTTAAAATCTGGCAATGTAGCTAACCGAGTAATCAGTTGTCATTATCGGCAACCCAAATCGAAGCATCCGGCCCCACCTCTTGCATTCCGTCAGTTAGCCTGCACTAGCTTTCTTCCCCTAAATATCCGGGGATGACTTAGTCATCTCGCGCGATACAGCGCTTTAGCGACCAAATGTTATTACACACGTAACCACCTACTGGCTTCAACCGCTTTGACTCCTCGCTGTAGACGGGCATCCAGCCCCACCTCTTGCTTTTATTACTCAGCCTACAATCACTCGGTTCTCCCAACAAGGATAAAATAGTATATTACACTGCGCGACGCAACACCTTAGTTTCGTACGTGTTCTTGCTCAAGTATCCACTTAACTGCCTCCACCCATTTGACACTTTACTATAAACCGACGTTCACTGCCCTCACCTGCTTTCCATCAATCTATTTACACTAGCTCTCGTCTCTTCTCAGGATAGGATGACTGATTCACTCTACACGAAGCAGCGACATAGCCTCGCATATACGGACACTCACGTACCATTCACAAGCTGCAACCGTGTTTACTCCTCGCTCCTGTCAAGCATCCAACCCCAACTCGCATCTCTTCGCATTCCCCGCTGCTTCTCCTTGCGTAAGAACTCATTGTAATATAGTAATTATGGCAACGCAGATGCACAGTACATAATGGTTCAAAGGGTAACCCTTTGTTGCATGTTCTTCACATTTTCTTGTAAGCTTCCATCGCATTTCCGTCTGGCTGCCTGTTAGATTTTTCCTGATTTCGAGTGTTTCAGACTTGTTGGCTGGCACCTGAGGAACCTTGCAATGACGGCGGATGGTCCTTCATCAGCGATTCCGACCGCCACTCCCATGAGTCTCACGCTTGCCTCAGCTGGCTACGGACAGGAATTCAACGCTACTCAAAGAAATCTGACGCCTGTTTTTGCAACGAGCGGACGAAAAATGGGCACAAGGTTACTGTGGATATGGCCGAAGGCAATGAGTTCGAGGTCAATCCAATCCACTTGACCGAAACACCAGTTAAATCACTGATTTTAAATTTATTTAAGATAAATATCTCAATCATCATTCGCAACCATCGACTCTTTCGCATTCAAGAACCAGTTAGCTATTTCAACAAGTGAACAGTTACTACAACCGCATCTCATATCCTGGATTTCGAGAACCTCATCACATACACTTGCCAAGAGTAATGGTTGATCAAACAGCAATTTTCGCATATCCGATTGTACAAAACTGATCATGCATGCTTTGGTGTGACTCGTGTAACATCGAGAATATAAGGCTTTTTCTATTTTTCAAAACCTGACAGGCGGAGCGCTCCAATTTGGCCGTGCTGTAATTTGTTTATTTAAATGAATTACTGACGCATACGCTTGCGACGATACTACAGAAAACGCATTCTTCTACTCGCCTATGCTTTTTATGCTAACAGTACAATGAGGATGTGTACCCACGAGATGATAAGATGGTTATAATTCCACCCAATTTAACAACAATATTCCACAAATCAGGAATAAATAGAGAAGAATCTACCAAATTTGGGATCGCTGCTGCTCGGCAGTAACCATCTTCATCCGTGCGGATCGTTTTGCTACACCTAACCTCCAGCATCTTCCCAGTCACAAGCAAATAGCTTTCAACAGTAAAGATCGCGCTTTAGTGAATTCTCTTTCGGTTCGTGTAGAGGAGAAATTGAACAGCCTCAAATATGCACATGTCAATCATATCTAGAAAACCATATTTCTCATGACGTTTGGCCGATGATGAAACAGTTCGGCGCAATCACTCGTCAAACACACAAATTCCTGTGTAGACGTATAAGAATTAAAACGCAGCTTCTGCTGCACCAACAGTGACTCCTCTCTGAATCTACATCCGAACGTTTATTAGTGGTCTACGGATTCACTGCCTCCTGTCGATGTTACATCACTGCAAATGAAGCTAACCAGCTGCATTCAGGCAAGACAGGCGGAATTAACAATCTGGCTCCTGTCGTCCTCAAGCAGTGTGCCGATTCCTTAGCCCATCCTCTAGCTGAATTATGCATAATCTGTCGAAATGTAGTTAAAATTGCAGATGGTTGGACGATTGCAAGCAGAGTGCCAGTCCGGCAGTAGGGGTCGGGTAAATTTCGGCCTATTGTACCCAACTCGGTTGCTTTAAACGTCTTTGTGAAAGTTAGCTGGAATATTTCTGGCCCGGTATCGTTTGGATGGCTCAGTACAGTTTTCGTACAGAGGTTAAATACGCACACAAAACACAGCGGCTGTCTAGTGCGTTTAGCGTTGTCGTTGCTTTACAGTAGGAGCAAATCCGCACGTGTCTGCTTACTCGACTACAACAACACTTTCGCCTGTGTTAACTACAAATTGCTGTTGCTGTTTGTATCCTTGCTAAAGGAATATTTCGTCAAACATACTCAGCTCCCCAGGTTTGGCAGTGAAATCTCCCAACCACTTAACACAGCCTCCATTATCCTTCAAAAGGCTATTCAGTCGCCATTACTGTTATCTTCTTATGTTAGCTCTATATCTGTCCTGTAAGAAACCATGAGGCTACATATGCTATTGGCGTTATTATCGGCGATGAACGCGTCCAAGCATGATGATATTCGGGTCTCACTTACTAACGCAACCCGGCACAAGTAACTTGTCACGGAATGTTTCGAACTTCAAATTGCAGCTGATAGTTTGAACATCTGTGTGCCGGTGAAGTAGCTTGGGGTTAGAGTGAGCCCTGATTTGTCGTGGTCAACCCAAGTGAACCATATATTTATCAGGCAGATGACTTTCTTTTTAAGTCACCCGATTGCAATCATTCTGCGCACCATATGATTTGATTCGGAAGTTTATGGCTGCGTACATTCTACCACACTGGATTTATTGCTCCCCTGTGATTTCTCCAGGCCTAGTCCACAAACATTTCAAGCGGCCTGACAGGTCCCTGAAGCACTTGTCTCGTTGTACTGGTATTCCAAAGCCAAAATCGGCAAAAACCATTGTATATGCGCACGTGAATTCATGCACTGGATTTGCTTCCACAAAACTCATTGAAATTAGATATCCACTTGAAAGTGCACTCGTCGACCAGACAAAACTACAGAGAACTATATGCCCGCCCGAAAACGTATGATTCGTTTGTCATTTCCTATTCAGCCAAATTTCTATTTGACCAACATGCTATTATTCAAAGACTGCCTAGTAAAGTTTGCCAGTGAGGATATGTTTTTCATTGAGCATATCATGTTGCTATTGTCCTGTCGCCTTTAGTTCAATATTTTATCCTGTTTAAAACGTTGCGTCACGGCCGAATATGCAGCCATGGCGGGTATTAAATGCTCGTTATTTAATTGACTCGGCTGGAAATTAGTACGTTATCATTAGTCTTTTTCTGTTTAACAAGCATATGACAATCAGATTGCAACAACTGGCTATGCTTTGTTGTTAGCTATAGTAAATGAGACACTACATACAAAAACGCATGCCAATCAGCAGATTAATACTAAAAAGTGTATTGCATTTGTTTAGATCTTCTCCGAGTAATCTCTCGGACAGGACCAAGATTACTTAGCCAGCATTACAGTTTATCAGGTTCCCTGGTATCTATGCTCCACTGCTGTGACCTTTATAAGGAAAACTAACCAGGTTTACGACCAACTGCAATAGGGTTGCTAGGGCAGTACTTGTGATTAGGAAGAAGAAAGTGCATACTCTAGAACATTCTGCAACTAACTCCGACACTACACCAATTCGTCGTCTACCAATTCATCATATTTTCCTTGCCCATTATTCTTGACAAGATTTATGGAATGTAAGTGTAAGTTATATTATGCCTGCGTGGTAACCTCAAAAATAACAACTCTGAGCTAGTCTTCAATACCAAACAAACGAAGTTAAAGGTGTACAAAATACCTTTAATTTTCGCTTCACTAAATAGTAGGCATTTTAATAAAGGCATCGGAAACCTAGTGAATTTCGGTCGTTGCCATTTCTGAATATGCATAGGCAAATATAATTTGAGGTAAATTGATTGTGACATTATTTTCGGGTATCGAGCATAGCAAATTGCTTGATATTGATTTCAACAATTTTGCATTTTGGCAAGTTGTGCAATCTTTTGGTATTTAGCGCAAATTCCATTGGCGTAATAGAGATGGAGCACCGTTCCCATTCACGATAGGGTAGCATTTGAACTCTATTACAAAGTGCTTATAAATAGTTTTCTTGTTTATATGTTCCAATTGATTTG
>CALYDF020010252.1:0-10138 GCA_944474145.2 Dicrocoelium dendriticum
AAATAATATCTTAAGATTTCAGTGGTCAGAAACTGTGCTTCACTATACTATGGTGTACCAGTGGCCACATGTTGTTCTTCCAATGCGCATAACCTCAACTTTCAGATAATCTCCAACGAGATCCTGAAGTCTGAGGAAGTGGATACTTGTGTTCCGCATGAGCATCAGGAAGGTGCATGCCTCCGCTAGTTCAATTCGTCAACAAGCGTTTGGTAACTGCCCTTTGTTTATTGAAGTAAGTGAGCTAAATCGCTACATTCCGTTGTTTTTGTAATTGTTTGGGTATATGCTCATTGATTACAACAAGTAAATTTCGGCCGACACGCACTACATAACTGTCTTTGAAGATGCAAGAAACTTATGAAAACTACTGGGACATTCACAGTACCGTCTTCATAGCCTCAATCAACACAAAAGCAATAGCCTTGTCGACAAGTGTAAAACAAATTCTGCTGCTATTTCCGCTGCTTGATGATTATGGAAAAACTACACAATTTGCAAATGAATTACCACTATTGCAAATTAACTAATGGACAGTTGTGTCGCTATTTGTAGATCCTGCAGTGGCATGGATTCATCTCTGAAGCCTAATAAGAGGCGTTAAAGGCTGGTGCGCACCCATAATCCGCAAACACCTAGTCATAATAAAGTAACTAATAATATTTATATCCTGCAACGGGCAAAGCTAGGTTGTTAAACCGCACGCTTAGTCCCTATGAAAATTCATAGCAAAACATGCTTTAGCTAAGAAACACTCATTGCTTCTTCACTACAAATAATTACATTAACCAAGAGGCGAATGTTTATAGTTTACTTGGGGTCTCTCTTCACCAGCGAGAATGTTAACTTTGTGAGCTGCTCACCGCGCACTAATTGCATCAACAAATAGGTCTTACGAAAATGTTGAGAATATGTTACTTAGGTGCACACAGTACAGAGAGTTAATGTCTAAAATTAAAGATGGTAGGTAGGTACACAGTGCGAAGATGGGTATAACAACAGGTCCTTTGGTAGCGACCGTATTAATGGCCAACACTGAAGAGACGAGAGATAACGTTGTGTGGCCGGTAACTGTAGGTTAGCAATTTGTTAACGACATGCCAGTCAACTTGAATTCAGCAGATGATACGTACACATCGGAACCCAGCTGTAACAGGGGACATTGTTTATGATAACTGTCTGGTTTAGCTACATGTGTTCCTCTACATTTTCAGTGCGAATCATCGGTATGTAGACCGTGGCTAAATTTCTTGCATTTCAAAACAAAATGCATAACCTCATGTATTAATCTGATTACAGAACGTAGCACTTGCTTGCCACTGAAATGTATATTGTTATACACGAAACAAGAATAGTTATAAATACTACTCTGATGATGATTGACATACCATCCATTACTAATCCGTGTCCCCTACTAAAAGCATCCACTTGGTTTTATTGGATATGACTAGGCTAATTTGAGATTAGAATAGTGCTGTATCATAGTTGGTTTCGAGTAAATTACCTTGACTACGTTTTTCGTTGGTCCCTTTGCTTATAAAATTATATCACCCCACGTCATCGCTCTCTTACTACGTTGGATACATACTGAACACTACAAATATGCGTCAACAATGAAATTCGGTGACCAATATGATTGTTCTCAGTTTCATGGAATTACTTGTGTTTTTTATCTACAATCCCCTTGGACATAGGCGTATTAGGGAAGTGTTCAGAGTACATCAGCTTTGGAGCGATTCAAAAGAAAATGTCGGATTTGAGATAGACAATTAGGACCTACTGAACCACAGATGATGGCCTCTTGAACCTCAAAAATAACTTCATACATATTGACAGCTGAATTTTCGCCTACAAAACTTACGCTCTAAAAAATGTCATAGAATATAAACAAATACTGAAAAGTACAATTCACTTAGTTTCTTAAGGAACGGACGTAGCCCAAGTTGTCCAGAATAAGCACAATACGGGAGAAATTAGCTAACTAAAATGACCTAGCTGAGGGAATTTAAACGGCCTGAGACTGCAGACAAAAACGTGTAACATAACCTCGGCGAAATGAGATTAATCGAGAATTCTTTCTCTGCATCTTATTTGCCATAGTTAGTAAATAACTTATTAACCTGTTTATTTTCGTGTACGCATGGGACATCTGTACAGCCAAGATCATGGTAAGAATATAAAAGTGATCAGTTAATTTGAATTGATCAGTAGGATCGTCATATAAGTTGATATATAAATGTACGTGTGCATGTAGATCTGTGCAGCTGTGTTTATGGGGTTTGGAGATGATTTCCTGCACTTTTTATCAGGTTTGAAAGTTTCGCCATTGTTAAGGGAAACTTGATATATGTGGACTTGAAGCTCTTGTCTTTTTAAAGATATGAGGTGACTTTACTTGGTTGCGAGTCACCACCGCCACGTTACAATTTCGTTACACACACCTTTGTGCCTTTTTTAATGTGAACGTTTGCGGGCGAATACACACCAAATCATGTAACACTGCTGCTGGTTTGCTGGAAAGGGTTAAACCCGAACCATCCACCTGACATTACTAGGAGGTTGTTGGTCTAGCAACTATGTAGTAATTGCAGCTGTGTTCAGAGGAGAATGTCGTTAGTGTAGCTCATTTGGTTCACTGTGGGTAGGCAACATTGTCCTGAGGGCGAAATGGTTGTTAGTTGCGCAGTCTTAGTCCTCGTATTTTATTTATATGTCTGAGGTGAGCGCAGCGAAATCTGCGCAAGTTTGGAGGGGCTCTATCAACACCGCAGCAAAATGTTTGCCCGGTCTTGATTCACTCCACTGTAAACAACAACCTGCACTCGCGTCATCCGATTCCGCAAACGGCAGTGACAAGGGATATTACAGCGCGAAAAGAAACTGGGGAAATGTTTTGGATGAATTTTATTAGTTGTTACGGCAACTCACTTTTAACAGCATATTCCTCTGTTGGCCGTCAAAAATCATTTAGCTCCAAATGCCCCCTGGAATTCCCTATGGCTGGGTTAACCAAGCGCAGATCAGGTATTATAAAATAAGCCCAGCGCGTACTTTTTCTTGCCTAAGCTGACTACGCGCCGTCAATCATTTGGGTTGCGCGATAGGCCAACCGCGCATGCACGCATTGCTAATTTCGCCACAGCTCATGCGCTGTGTAATACGAGGTGTCACAAAGGGTTCAGTAGCTGACCTTGTTAACAATCGCCAGGCCCTTGAACGATAGCACAACAAGCAAACTGTTGGTAAGCCAATAATAATGATCGCTTCGTTTTTAGTCTAGCAGTTCGTCTGCATTCGTAGCCGAGTGCATTTCGATTGTGCTTTGGATCATGTGGTCATCAACGTTGCAATCTAGGGTCTAGTGTGGTCAAAAGAAAAGGAAAAGTAACAACTATGATCATGTGTGCGCGTGCAGTTGTATGGACGGTTGCAGTCATGTGAGTTGTGTGGTTAGAATTTAGAGAGAACGCGTCGACTTTCCTTCAGGTGCACATTTGGCGGCACGGAATGTGCTGATGGTTTTAATAAAGATCATGTAATGGAACAGTTGTCATATTGTTTAAAACTACCCGTAAACATTCGCAGGCTTGCGAATTTGCTGTACGTTTGGATCGGTTCGTTTGTCACCTATCTTTGGACCGCATTCCGTGTACCAGCACACTTAAATGGTGGCAAGGGCGACTAGACAATCTGAGATATAATACGTGATTGGTCATGCTGCCAACGTGCCAACGCCACTAAAACAGCATTCATAGCCACGTAAACTTAATGCATAGCAAGCGATTTCGAAAATATTTGAACAACAGACATTTGAACAAATCTTTTGACCAGCCAACTGTAATCCAAATAGCCGGGTATTGGTACTAGAATATTGCAGTTATTTAACAATTCGTGCTGGTCTGCTACGGTCCTCCATGGCGCAGTTGCATAAGCTGCGGGCTAGTTGGCACAAACCACTAGCAGTCATGGGTTCCATTTTCCGTAGATGGCCGAAGGATGCGCACTACTGACGAGACTTAATTGGGCGAAACAGCCGTCTGGCGCTTTTCCGGATAGGTATTTCACTTAGCTGAATTGTCGGATGGTTGCGAAGAACAAAACTACTCACTAAAATCCTTCTACTCATAAGTACTGCAAATTCGCCCTTACGGATTCCATAAAATGCTATGTCGATTCATAGCTGCCGTAACCGGGAAGTCCTGACGCCGGAAGGCCAACCGCTGTCATCTGCAAGGCAGGTGCCTGCACGGCAGTGGAGGATGGGTCGGGCTATATCGCAGTTAGTTAACAATTCTTGCTGGTCGACTACCGTCCTCCGTGGCGCAGTTGCATAAGCTGCGGGCTAGTTGGCACAAGCCACTAGCAGTCATGGGTTCGATCCTCCGTAGAGGACCGAAGGATGCGCATCACTGACGAGCCCCAATAGGGCGAAACGGCTGTATGGTGCTTTTCCGGATAGGCAGTTGACAGCTGAATTGTCGGCTGATTGCGACGAACAAAATAGTCACTAAAATCCTTCTAATCATTAGTAATAAAATAATTTGTTTCTGCAACTGAGAATTTGCATTTGTTTTACAGACTTTTCTTAGCTCTTGCTTATGTGATATTGCACTAATTATGAAAGGAAATTCACTTTTAATTAGAAATTCACTAATTGGAAGAAAATTATGATATAATATAGGCTACGGACATTTTGACCGTTCATTCATGCCATTTCCTAATGTTTACTTGTTTTGTGATATTTCGCAACCTTAACTTTGAACAACAAGACCTTAGGCATACAAACCCATTGTGATCAGTACCAATATCTACCCTCCATTCACTGCATTCGCAAATCATGAAGCAACGGGTAGATGAACGTTTACTCATTCATGTATGCTGGCGCCTGAATATCCCATGTTTACCACGCTTAAGTTAACCGCAGAATAATCAGTTTGACTATCGACCTACTTAATTTAATTTGTGTCTGATGAGATCGCTTAAGCTGTTGTGTGACTATTGGATTTCCGCTGTCTGAAGCTTCTCTTCCGTTTCGTTTGACGACCCGTCGTATTTGGAATACATGTTTGTTCACTTTAGCGTGGACATTATCCAAGTCCGTCTAAGTTATTTGAAAAATTCCAGTGTAAAATAGCGCCGCACCATGCTTATGGTTTTGAATTTCGAAAGAACCTCAGGATCTTAAATTTTGTTCGGATCGACTCCTGGTTTGTTACTAATTGTATAGCCTAAAACATATTCTTTACTATCATATCATGTAACAAATAACTTGATCACATCCGTTGACAGCTGCTAAGGTCAAATCCATGGTACTCATTTTCTGCATAATATACGTGTATTCAATATGTATAAATAATTAATTCCTAATTAACTGGACCATGGATTTTAAGATCTTACCCCAATATTTAGACAGATGTTCTTTTGCCGTTGTATCCATGCTATTTTTGTATGGTTGTAACGAACCGTATTGGATTATGGAGAGCGTAAATTACCGGATTATATTTGTTAGGTAAAGGCCACAACTGAAGCCGTTAACATCATGGTTATGAAAGTTATTTTTACAGTGCATAGGCATTTCCGCGTATTTTTGTCATCTTTATTTAAAACCAGTTTTTATATGTCAGCTGCTTGCAAATCCGCTTATTAAACCTTTTTGTACTACAGCAATATAGTTGTAAATAAACTTCGAATCAGCAGGGAAAATGGAAACGTGATTTACCGCTTTAAGTGGGCTGATTCATTTCAGAGCAACTTGTTCCTACCCTAAGGATGTCAGATTAATGTATACTTTAGGGTATGTTTTAAGGATTTTACGATAAAGCAATTTGTTTGTATAACTACGGAGGGTGATTTAAATTTGGCCTAATTTATGACTCCAAGTTTAAATTATATTTGCTAAATATATGCAGGAGCTCCAATATTTATTAGACTAGCCAAAAAGCATCGTCACATTGCTCAGCAATATCCGAATTTGTCCGTATATTAGAGTATTATATAAGTCCCTTGTGATTCCTTCTCCCAGTTTAATAATTTATGCACAGTGGATTCGTCGTTGCTGTGTTCCATTCACGAATCAATCAACTGGAGTGTCTGTCATACTTAGCTCCCCACAGTGCATGATGGCGTCTGGCTCGTTCCATGCGGCTTCGTAAAATTTTAATGCTCACGAGTGTTCGCAAGTTAATTGTTCACTACGAATGATTCACTAAAAAATAAAAACCTAGCCTTATTCATCATCCCTCTTTTATTGGATTGTTATTTAAAAAAACAGGAAAAGTTGTTTTCTGCCGAATTGGAAACTACAGATCAAAAAACAAAATTTATATCTCAGTAGCTACAGGGAACCGGGTGTAGTTATGTTGGAACTATGTGGTTAGTCTGTATTTATTTGGGCGTTGTTAAACAAGTAGTAGAGTCAAAACTGATCAAATATATGTCGAAAAGTTCTACATAAAAGATAAACCGTGAACATCAATATTTTGCTTGATAACCTGTTTTGTAATGTGGCTACTAAAAGCACGATTTGATTAACATTTTAACGTAACTTATAATCCACTGAAGATTCTATGTCACTACAATCTGATCATTTCTACAATTATTCATTTTTTATTTACAATACACTGGATGGCTTGATAGTAAACCACTTAATGCAAAAATAAGTCGCTTTTCCATAAATAAAAAGCTGTGTTTACTGTAAGAGTATCATTTTGGCATTTAATTGTGATCATTGTGTATGCATGCGGAAGACATCTATTATACAAATGATTATAAGTATATGAAAACGGGCGAGAAAAGCACAAAGCACCAGAGGTTTCTGTGGACTGGCAACAGAAGGAGGGGCGATGGACGAGCGGTGGCTTGTCTAAACAAATGAGTATTTACAAATATGTACACATTACTTAGAAGTTGAAAAAATCGAACAAAAGTGCCTTTAAAGCCCAGTCTAAGAATAAACTTAATCAAAGTAAATCAACAGAAATCACACAGATACGAAAGCTTTGAATACATTCAGTTTTCTCGGCATGCAAATTACGAAAGTGAACATACGGAGTTCTTTAGGAAAACCCACTAACATTTGATGATCTGACGCATGGATGTGATGCCTAAGGACTTCTCATATGTGGTTCATCTACATTTGGAGAATTCCTTTTACGTTTGCGCATGTTTGAGATCTTGATGAGCCGTTGTCTCGTAAAATAAACTGTGTGCATACGGACCGGCTCGTTCTTGATACGGCTGCATGATGATTATCCACATATGAAATGTATCCTTATGTTTACATTAACTCTAACCTGCAAAATGTTGTCAGCTGAACTCATTGCAAGATGGATACAAAACTGATTCACGAGCACCAACTATTCCTCAAACTTATTTCACAAAATCTTCACTATAAAGAATTTGTTAGTTGTTTTATTTGACGGAGGATTAGCTCGGTAAATCTAGAATGATCAGGACAGTCAGCGCAATCCTAAAAAAACATCTAACAAAGATTTAGGCAACTTACCACTACGATTCAATGCCTTTCAGGGAATTCATTTCATTTATAGACTTGAATAAAGATCTTAGACCACTTCCACTGAATTTTGGATTCAAATATAAGAACATGTAAATAACATTTTATATTTATAGCTTCGCTTTACATTGATCACAGTCATGAGGTTTGGGTTCATTTTTTATTTGGTCCAATTTCATTTTTGAGCAAAACACCGGGTGCTTTGTTTAGTTAACTTGGCAACCTGAAAAATTTATTTGCACCTCTTCTTTTGGTCAGTTGGTTGAAATAGATAGATAGATCCAAGCTGTTGATTGGTTGCTTCAAAATCGAACGTTTGAAATCAGGCTAAAATGACTGACGCTGACGTGGTTTACCTGGAGTTTTAAAAACCACTCGGAAATATCTTCTTAAACCAAATTGAAACAACATTGATGCTCTATACTTGAACCAGATTTGAGCTTCGTATCTGGATCTTAATGGTTGGTCGGAAGTCGCATGTTTCCAAATAACAGTATACAAGTCTAAGCTAAACTAATCTAGGAACCAGTGTAAGGATTATATCTTGGTTTTTGGGCTCCGACAATCTATTTTTTAGACGCTTGGCTACTGGTTTTCTTTTTTACATATGATGAAATGATATAACGGCTGACCGTGCAACACTCTAGTGCGACTTAGATAAGGTGAATCAGTTAACTGTCGGAAACTTGTAATAGTCCAATGTGAATAATTGAAAATATATCCTCATGTTAAGAAATGGCAGTTAGTCAACTAATATCAATGAATACTTGGTGCAGGACACTCGCCTATGATTGCTCATGATAACCTTTGTTTAACCAGTTCATTTAAATATGATTAGAGTTAGAAAAAAGCACCTAAGTTCCTTTAAAGTGTGCATCCATATTTACGTACTCTGTTCCCCCATTTCCATTCAGCTTTATTCTTGATGCTGTTAAAAATATCATAAATGCTAGGAAAGGTAAAATAGACCGCTTTTTTGTTATACAATCAGCGTTATTGAACATCGACATGGTTCATTAGATTCATGTTTGCGGTCAGTGTACCAATTTAGCCGATGATTTCAACAAATACATGCGAAGATCCCAACGAATTGCCCGTTCAAGCAAAACGCAATACTTTTTTGTTGTTATTTACAGTAAACTGGTAAAACCGAAGTGCGATGCAGCTCCATGATGTATATGTCAAAAATTACTCACTGTTGGTATATGTCATTTCCAAATCAGTCGTTTTCATGACGTCAGTAGCCATACTTTAACTATAGATTTGCGTCGCCTACTAACAGCTATAATTTTCCATATGATAAAACCGACCGAACTAATCAATAGATACATTTCTGTAAATAAATGGAACAACAGAATTCTAGCATCTGTGGACAAACCGTAATATTCAACTTTCACACACAACTGCATAGCCATCTGCAATAAGTTCGCTGGGCTGGTTGGTACAATATTCGTATGCGTCCGCCTCTTACCTCATTGTGCATAACATTTGAACATGCAATGCAAATTGTGCAGTAACGCGGGCACAAAAATGACATAAGTCAGAAGACCGCTTTACAAACTACAAATTCTGATGTAAAATAAATCCTAGTGACATTCCAGTAAATTGTACTGATTGGTCAGTTTCAGCTAGCGTCCCATCACATTGGTATTCTGGCTAAGTGTCCAAAGGTAACGGCACAAATGTATAGGGTTTTCAAATTCTGATACAAAAGAATGGGGACACACCGTAGTTGTCAGCAATGTACGCTGTACACCCTTAGCGCTTTCAGTCGTATTTAACATAGAAGTTTGAACACGTGTTTTATATTTTTTAGATGCCCTTTGATGTAGGATCCCCTGGAGAGGCAGACAGTGTATTAAGCTTGGTAGCCACGCTTGTATTAGTTGCTCTACACGGGATCTCAAGTACACATATAGTATTTAAGGGAAGGTGTAAGGATGGAACTACATGAACGACCTCCTTATGCTCCGAAAAGCCGAGATAATCCCTTATCCCTGCCTTTAGTTTGCACTCAAGTGGCTTAATTCCCAGGCCTTAGTTACCCAACATATATTTATTATTGATTTTGTGGCGCACGTATACTAATTAGCCCTTGTCTGTGAAGCGCGGAAGTAATTAATTAGTTTACTATTCTTAAGTACGTTTCATATGATTTGCAGGAGACCGTAATCTTTTTACTTAAAAGCGCCCGCCAGAACTTGATGTCATCGGAAAAGCAAAGTACTAGTTTCAATTAAAACAGCTATGTTGTTACTGAAGACCAAGTTTAGGCACGGCACCAGCACTGATCTTTACAGAACACAGCAGTGCTTCTTAATTGGATCATAAATTTAGCCTCGAATCTTCGCCTGCAATTGCCGCCACCGAGCTAAATACTTGATTCATTCGTAGCAGAGCTTCTAATTCCGTTGGCTAGTAACCCATGAATACGGAGGCGAAGAACTAAGCGGTTGGAAGCTTTAAAAATACCAAGGTAGATGACATCGGTTCTGTTTTATCTATCCTATGTTTGCTTCCGAATAGCATGGGCAATTGTGTTGCTAGTACATGACATATTTGGACGAAAGCCATGTCGTTTTGGTGCTGTAATGTTAGATCTTTCAGGATAGACCATTATAAATG
>CALYDF020010253.1:0-10078 GCA_944474145.2 Dicrocoelium dendriticum
TCGATTCCCGATAATCCAACCCATGTATACTTGATTAGTCAGCTTCATCGATATGCTGGCGCTTGGCACGATTCACCTCAACCTGTTTTTCCAAATCTCCAGTTGCTACCACCAAACGCATAACTATGCGACGCACTGTGATAAATGAGACTTTAAACTACCTTCTTGTGGAGGATGACGGGTCCTACATGTCTTGTAATGTCTCACGATAAGAAAACTCTAGGAACAGTCAAGTCAACAATGTTTTGTGCACCCACGAAGGGCGTATGTTCAGCCGAAGTAAAATATTACCAAAAGATAGGCACAAAATAGCACTCCGAACAGAACGTTAATAGGTCCAAAATCACCAAAGTACTGTATATTACCGAATAGAAGCCCGTCCATAGATAAGGCGACGGTATAACTTTGCAACATTTGCAGTCCAGAAACGTTAGAAGCGGAAATGGAGTTTATTCAAAAGACACTGCAGAGCGACGGGTATCTCGCGACGTTTATCAAAAGCATTCCGCCGTTTCTTATTAAATTAACGCGATACCGACTGCTAGAAAGTAGGATGTTTACTTCTCAGTTCCTTTCAGAGGAGATATCGCTTTCGACTTACTGAATAGGAGACTATCACTGACGGTGAGCAAGACGTATCCGGCCGCTAAAGTTCATAAATTTGCTGAAACTGTTCCGCTCGTCACCCAACGCCTCAAAGATAGAATCCCGCCTCGTTCCGAATCTTTTGTTCTATATCAATTCACCTGCACCTGTGGTGCAAGGTACCTCGGGCACACGACTAGGCGGATAGCTGAGCACTGCGTGTGCGTCTCCGCGTGTGCTCGCGCGACTCATGACGTCTGACTGTATCGAGTGACTATTGATCGACTTCCTTCACACAATCACATCCCCAGCGTTCGCTTACCTGTACATTTATCTGTCTTGTAATTGTATTTGCCTGAAGTGAATTGTCGAAAAGAGTTCTCTTCGCAAATGTTTTACTTCTAATATCAAATTTGTCCAAAGTCCCTATATTAGCCGACCTCAAAAAAAATCAGCAAAAAGAGAAACGAAGTTGTCTCCACGACTTAGGCCTCATCACTACTTGCTCTCAATTGAGTGTGTTCAAGCGGAACCTGCTCCACTACTGGTCAGTTTTGGTGACCGTATGTGTTCTGATTGTGGCTACTCGGTCGTAGAGGTGTCACCACACCGGACAGATGACAAGTGACATGAAACAGCTAAGACAGCCGACAATATGGGATACGATGAAAGGGTATGTCAGACACTCCGCCTCGCATAGTCTGGTCCTCATGCATCTGTGAATCGCAGTGGAGCAGCGGGTGCGAAGGAAAGTTCACGGTCGGTGGTGTGGGACGGCGGTGTACTTTTAATGCACCAGATTGACTAGCATAGCGTAGTGTATAAACGCTGTGTGATTCTCCACCCAAAACATAATTCGTGCGATCTTCCTAAGCCGTAGAAAGGTGAACAAATGTCTCAATGGAAGCGATCAGCATATGCTGCTGGATTTAAAATTTATAGTTATTGCGTTTGCCGAACAATCTAATAATTGTATGGCTGCACGCCATTTCACCGTGAATACAAAACAAATGAGAGAATGGTGAAAGGAAAAGTTAGAAAATGGTCACTAACTAGTACCACCTGTAGGCAAAATCATGTTTCCTACACTGGAGGGAAGCTTGACACAATGGGGTTATGGAATCATGGCACAGTGGGTTAATTGTTACCCGAACGAACTGTTTGAATCAGGACCCTCACAATGTTAAATAATCGAATTTCAGTCATCAGAACTGGTGAATTTTGTTGCTTCCTCGGGATGGTGCAGTACTTTTATGAAACGATTTGACGTAGATCGACGGACGCGCACAAAACTAGCCTAGGGGACTGCCGAACGAATTAGACATTCAAGTCGAATCACTTCAAAGGTTCGTGATTCAGCTGAGACTTCCGTGCGTTTTGATATGCCTTCAACTCGCACAGTGAAGCAAAAAGTCGGACGAGATATTTTTTGTAAAGACGACGAGACACGGTTCACAATTGAACAATGAATTTATACGGGTTAAAAAGCGTTGTTTTACAAGTCCCGTTGGATAGTTGGTGGGGATATCAACATAACAGTAATGATGATAAGGATAGTTAAATAGTTAATAATTTAAATATGAAAATAAGGACTTATCGTTTGCTCCGCTGTAGTCCTGCGATCCTCTTAGATTCACAGTACCCACAGTTAACAAAAAATAATTCCATGGTATACTCCAGGTGTAGGATGGAGACGTAGTGTTAAGTGACAAAGTGTAAGTGGATGAGTGCATCGTCCAACCGTCTTTTAAGTACTGTTAGTGTCAGTGCAGAGACGACCGATTCTGGGAGGGCATTCCACGGGTGATAGATATGAACGAAAAATAAATTTCTACGGCACTCCAGACGACTGTATTGTTCTGCGAGTTTTAATGAGTGGCCTGTCAGATTTGTATTGCTGTTGAGTTGCAGTAAAGGGCGGCACACATGATGTG
This sequence comes from Dicrocoelium dendriticum, assembly GCA_944474145.2. Classification (NCBI taxonomy): domain Eukaryota; kingdom Metazoa; phylum Platyhelminthes; class Trematoda; order Plagiorchiida; family Dicrocoeliidae; genus Dicrocoelium; species Dicrocoelium dendriticum. The sequence goes on from CALYDF020010253.1 coordinate 2,520, forward strand.
GGTCTCGCAGAATCAAGTATGTCATAATCAGGTCACCTCGTAGTCTGCGATAGCTTCCACTGAACACTCCCAATCGTTGCAGCCTCTCCTGGTAGGAAAGATTGCGCATTCCAATTACGTTCTTAGATGCCCGTCTTTGTGGCTGCTCCAGTGCATTAAGGTCGTGTTTCAGCCATGGATGCCAGGCTTGAATTGCATATTCGACATGGGGGCGAACATACGCACTGAGCATTTGTTGAAATATGGAGCTGTTTATTTGTCCAAACGCCCGTCGCAACAGCCCGACGTGTTGGTTCCCGGTCTTCGAGGCCTTTTCGGATTGCCTGGAGCAACCCAAGTCATCTTGAACCAGGACACCCAAGTCACGTTCGAGAGTTGATTGTTGCAGTACATTCGTTCTGAGTCGGTATGAGTAGCTGCCCTGATGTCGGATGGAAAGCACCTTGCATTTACTGACGTTGAAATGCAATAAGTTTTGGGTCGACCATTGATACACCGTATCTAGGTCACTCTGAAGCACATGTTGGTCAGCGTTCGCCTGGATCCTGCGCCAGATCTTGATATCGTCGGCAAATATTAGAAAGTTTGAAGCGATTCCCTGTGCAAGGTCATTAATAAACACCAAAAACAAACGTGGACCTAGAACTGAGCCTTGCGGCACACCACACTCAACTTGTATGGGGTTCGATAAAGAGCTCCAAACTCTGACCACTAATTGCCGTTGAAGTAGAAAGTTGGCAATTCAGCTTAGAAGAGGGTCCCCGATCCCGTAATGCTGCAGCTTGGATATTAGTATCCGATGGTCTACACGATCGAAAGCCTTGGAAAAATCCAGGTAGATCACATCAACACCATCTCCAGCGTCAGCTGTCTCGGTCCAACTACTGCGTGTAATTAGTAAATTCGTTGTACATGACCGTTGTCGACGGAAACCGTGCTGTTCAGGAGTGATGAGGTTGCAGTTTTCCAGATAGCACACCAGTGCATCGGCAACTATGGATTCCATGACCTTGGAGAGTATAGGAAGAAGGGATACTGGGCGGTAGTTGGAGGTATCAGTTCTGCTTCCACCTTTGTGAATCGGGGTTATTATTCCAAGCTTCCACATGGCGGGAGCTTGGTTCTGGTCTAAGCAGCGCTGGAAAAACTGAGCTCGAGTTCCTGTCAGTTGGCTTGCTGCTGCTTCTAGTGCCTCTGGACGAATGGTGTCGACACCCGGCGAGCTGTGTTTGCATAGAGACGTCAGCTTTTGGAATACAGCTTCCGCGGTAAAAGTAATGTGGGTTAGTCCTGCCAAGGAGAAGACAAAGCTTGGTAGATCGCCTGGTGGCAAGACCCTTCGAAACGTGGGAGCGTATTGCATCTGCAGCGCGTTTGCTGCTTCCACAGCCATTCTTGTTGGGCCATCAGCCGTCCTGAGTGGAGGAAATCCTTGCCTCACCTTTCGTAGGCTATTAACGTGCTTGTACAGCAGTTTGTGGTTAGCACTGAAGGTTTTTGCGATATTCTGCTGATAGGCGGCTTTGTCTTCCCTTAACAGTTGAGTGCAGTGGTTACGTTGGGCTACGTAGTTGTCCCACGTTTCTGGTGCTGGAGCTTCTCTGTACACTCGCCATGCTGCGTTGCGTACTGTCATCCATTTTCGAGTTCTGCTCCTAACGAAAGAAACGGATTTGCACTTATTGCAAGCTTTTATCTCTGAAGCCTGTGCAATCAGCTGACTGAATTTTTTGACGAATTCGAGCCAGGCGACTTCCGGAGGTTCTTCTTCGAGGAACGACCAAGTTGTGGCGCTGACGAGCTGGGCGAGTCGGTCGTACCTTGTGATGGTTCGCACAGTCTCATCGTTCTCATTCAGATATTCCGCATAGCAGACGCAGTTGAAACTGATCACGGCGTGATCACTGCGACCCAACGGGCAGTCTAAAACCAACATATCCATCATATGCTCCTCGTTGGTAAGCACAAGATCCAGCACAGATGGCCTGTTACCAGTTCTGAACCGAGTGGGCAAAGTGATGTGATTGTAAAGAGGCACAGTAGTTACTAGATCTTGTAGATCGGCTTTGAATTGTTCTCTGATCGTGGCGGGAGTTTCTAAACAATGTATGTTGAAATCACCCATGATAAGAATGTGAGTGTACTTTTGTTGTAAACTGCACCTTAAAGCAGCCATTAGGTGGTAGTCGGTTTCGAGTGTTGAGTTAGGGGCGCGGTACACCAAGACAATAAGGCAAGCGTCCCTGCCTTTTAACTGCAACCGGCACCAAAGAGAGTCGGGGAACTGCGAGTCTGAATCCTCCGCGGCTTCGCACTGTAAGTCGTTTCGGTAATACAGGATTACCCCTCCTCCTTTTATGAGCCTGTCGTTCCGGATCAGCGACATGCCCGGTAGCGACACTTCGGCGTCCGTCATTCCCGTGTGCAACCATGTCTCGGTGATACCAATGACATCATATGACCCGGAAGCTTGGCGATCTTGCAGTTTGGCCAGTTTATTAGAAAGACCCTGAGCATTCGTATACAAGCAGGCCAGTTTGTCGGTCTCTAGGAGCCCACATCGGGGTGAAGAGGTCACGTGTGGGAGAATGCCGACCGATGGGAGGTCGGCAGTTACTCGTTTTTTTATGGGATAATGATACCTCGTTTGCAAATTGATTCGGCCAAGGTGCGTCCCAACCTTCGTTTAGACCTACGTCAGAGTCAATTAAAGCAGCAGTCAAGTTACGCTTCTGTACATTCGTCGGTATGCTTGCTGCTTCAGTTGCTTTAATATTTGAGCTGTGCAAAGCGTTTGCAACCTTTAACCGAATTTCGGAAGGAAGATGTTTCCGATTTCTCCGCCATCGATCTAAAACATCCTTTGCTTGTTGCTCTGACTGGACCACAAGTTTTAGGATTCTAGGGCCGCATCTTCTATAATTTGATGAGAGAGATATCCTTGTGAGCGATAGTGCCACAATATTATCCAAAGAAAGTGTTTCACGTATGAACCGCCACTGTTCTAAATCGTGTCTTCCGGTCTCTTGAGCGTCGTTAGAAGGATGTTCTGGCATGCCATGTATGAAGATTGCCTTTAGGCGGTCTTGCTTGCTGCGCCCCTCTTCGGTGTTTCGTTTCGGTTGTCGCGCGCTCCAAGGGACATCAGGATAGATACGTATCCCACAGGACTCGTGTTTTAGCGCGCTTGCGGAGAGCAAAACGTTTTCTACGTCGGTGGAGGATTCTAGAGTTACTCGAATAAGTCTGGGTTCTTCATAGTGTGGCGAGTTCGGATGACGAGTAATTCGTAACAAGGTTATGGGCTTGGCTTTGATACTCATCTGCATGCACAATGAGTTCCATTGGTCTTGGTCGTCTGACAATTTATCCCGCAATGTGATGGCGGTAGATTCAGGGACATTTGAGCATACAACAGTCCGGGCACTATTGTTGGATCCCTTTTTCGTCGATCTACAAGGTATGGTACTCATTTGTCCTGACTTGTTGACAAGTGATTGTTTGCTGTTTTTCTCTCTATTTGCGTTACCGGTGTTTGCAATGGAAGAGGACGAAACGGCGGTCTCTCGGTGGACCCTTGCAGCCATCTCTGCATAGGTAACTGATGTTCTGGGAGGTTTAGTCTCGACAAGAGATATTTGAGCTACAGGTACCAAGGGTTGGTGTTTGGCTGCTTCATCCTTGTTACTGCTAGATGTCAGGTCGAGTGGAATTTGCTTAACCAGACGCTTTGAGTGGTGCCTGATTTTCGTTGCCGTGAGTATTGTTTGACTCTCGTAGGTACAGTCTGTTTTCGCCCTGCGTTCTACCAAAGTTGGAGAAGACAACAGAGATGGAGATGTGGCTGATTGCGGTTCGGGGGAAGCGGATTGTTCAGCGTTCCGTTGCTTAGAAGACGCTACGCTTCTGTGGTGCATACTTGCTTCCATTGAAGTAATCTTATCGTTTATCCTCTGCTCTGCTTCTGCGATTAACCAGTCGCATTTCTCAGCTAGGATAAGCAAGCACTTAACGAGGGGGATGGTGGAACATGCAGTACAGAACCAAAATGCATCTTGGGAGCTATTTCGCTCCCGTATCTGTTGTTGGGACACATTTGCACATTTCGTATGATACCATTTCAAACAGCGCGAGCAAGCCAGACCGATTTTTACTACTCGATCACATGCTCCCAACCCGCAAATATCTTTCGCTTGAAGCCTCTTCGGTTTCGCATTTCTGCCATTCAATTTGGTGTCGTTACCTGACCCAGTGGGTTGGTTAGCGTTCTGTACTTTTACAGCTTTGAGAACGGCGCACATCGGTCAGGGTAGCGTGGTAAAATGAGCGGTCGGCGGGGTCGAGCGTCCGTGTGATGGGTTATGCAGGCGCACTGGCTGACTAGGTCACAAGGAATGGCCAGTGACTGGAACTGAACAGAGCGCTGAACACAGATTGACAGATCACAAACGCTTTCACAGCTGTGTTGAGAAACACTGGATCGGAATAAGCTTAGGTTTTTCGGTCTGCCTCGAGAATTCTGTATCGAATGGTATCACACAGAAAGGCAATCGGCTCAATGTGATTGAGTTAAACGCTTGCGCTTAATCACGGATGCCAATGAAAACGGTTAGTAATGGCACAGCCTCTAATCGTAGAAGATATTTTCACGTATGATGGATCACTGTGTAGAGCTGACAAATCCGGTTCGAATGAGCGTTCAGTGACAACGCTGCGAGAAGATGGAGAGAGAATAGAGGGGAATAATCCAAATGACCCAGGAGCACGCACGTCACGCGTGTGTGGGGATGACCTTGTAGTCGTTTGTAGTTGTTTGGGGGTGGATGGCGGATGATTCTCTTTTGTCATTATTTTTCATTATTTTTAAACGTCAGATGGTTCCTAAAGGAGCGAAGTTCTCAATCGGCGTGTTTGTGCAGACTCACGCGAAAGGGTTGATGGACGAGAGTGACACTTTAGACTAGCTAAATACAGTTTGGGGAAAGCAAAGCGGTGCCATTTTAAAGAAAGCACCTAAGCTGGTTTTGGATTCCTTTAGGGCTCACTGAACGGCGAACGTGGAGAAACGATGCCATGGGCTGAATTCGTCCGTGGCTTCAATTCCCCGGTGCACTTACAACAATCCTGCAGCCACTGGATGTCTGTCTCAATAAGCCCTTTAGGGGTAAGCTTCGGGCCAGGTGGATTGAATGTATGGAATTGTCAATTTTACCGTTGACGAAGGGTGACAAAATGTTGACATTGTTACCATTGCAGATTGCGTGGAAGAAATGTGGCTGCACATTCCATCAGAAATTATCGTCCGACCATCCAAAAAGTGTTGCATCGGTAATGCAATGGATGCAAGTGAGGACGATGCTAATTTTGAGGAGCATGACAAGGACGAGAGCAGTGAAGTTGAAGATGTCGATATTCATCCTGACGTCCCCATGACAGACGACCAATTCCAGAAACTGTTTAGGGATTCTAACTCGGATTATAATTTCGAAGGATTCGAATAATTGTAGTACCATTTTGCAGCTTTTTGCGTATGGCAGCTGCTTTTCTGTCGTTTTTTCCCCATCTCATTGTCTGTGATGGTGTTTATGCTGTATAATCAGTATGTTTCTGTTACTGTCATCCGAGAATTTTCTACACAAACATAATGTGTCTATTTATAGGCACTTCAAATCCCCGTCTGCAATACCGTCCGTCCCTAGCGGGAGATAGGGGCAGATGTGTGCAGTGAATTCCTGGCTGGATTTTGAATGCGCTTTTCAAATTGTTTATAACGTTTTTATAAGCCGACTCCCCCACTACAGAGATGGAAAATTGTCCAAAAGTCTTCATCTTGTATTCGGTAATATACGCTAATTTACCTGTCAGTTCCTGGTTGACTAAATTTTGAGCAATTGAAAATCCACAAATAACAACTGGCTTGCCATAGACCCATGTACGGGCATATATAGTTTTGTACATCTAGTCTAGTCGGGTGTTCGATAAACATTCGGACAACACCCTGTAGAGGGAGTGACTAACATCAGAGTGAATTTTGGATACAATTTTTTGCGGGAATTGACGTGGTTGGCTACAACAATGTTACCAACTTCCAACCTTGAAATGCGCCACTACGAGGGTGAGTCAAAAAGCAACTCTATCTTCATTAGTACAGGTATAGTTATTAACACAGGAACATGTATCATACGTCAAAATGAAGCTGGTCCTTTGTGGATCAAATCCCTCCTTCTCAACACAGTCATCGCTTCTCCTAATAGCAGTGTCCCACCTTCGAACGAGAGCATGTATCCTTACCTGGTAAAATTCCGTTGACTGTAGGTTCGAAACAGTTAGACACAGGCAGACAGCCACCACACATCCAATAAAGCGCTAGACGGCCGTTTCGTCCTATTGGGACTCGTCAGTAGCGCGCACCCACCGAATCCTGCCGGATTCGAAACCACGATCTTACTCTTGTGAGGCAGCGACTTGTGTCACTGAGCCATGGGCGACGGCAGCGGACCGCCATGGTTGATACCTAACTGCGATATAGCGCGGCTCATCCTCCACCGTCTTGCATGTTATGCATGTGCAGATGACAGGGCTGGCCCCCAGAGCAACGACTTCCTTTGCAAGCCGCCACCAATCGAGGTGGCATGTAAGCTGCTAAGGCAACTACTGATTCTTTGTAAGCAGTAGGAGATTTATTAGGTTTTTCTGTAGGTTCGTCGCAGTTAGACACAGGCAGACAGCCACCACATATCCAGGAAAGCGCCCTGTCCTCTGCACATGCATAACATGCAAGACGGTGGAGGATGAGCCGCGCTATATCGCAGTTAGATATCAGTCATGGCGGTCCGCTGCCGTCGCCCATGGCTCAGTGACACAAGTCGCTGCCTCGCAAGAGTAAGATCGTGGTTTCGAATCCGGCAGGATTCGGTGGGTGCGCGCTACTGACGAGTCCCAATAGGACGAAACGGCCGTCTAGCGCTTTATTGGATGTGTGGTGGCTGTCTGCCTGTGCCTAACTGCGACGAACCTACAGAAAAACCTAATAAATCCCCCTACTACTTACAAATTCAGTTAAATGTTCGTGGCACCACTTCCTCATTGCAGTTTTCACTCCCTCGTCACTGGAATAATGTTTGCCTCTCCAAACCTCTTCTATGCGGCTTCAGGAATGGCAGTCTGAAGTCACTAAATCTGCGATTGTCTCCCTTGTCCTGATGCTTGTGCGTGGTCGATCATTGTGTCGTGCAGAGGATGGACTTTGTCGATCCGCTAGTTGGGCCTCACTCGGCGAATTCTTGTTCTTTGACTCGTCAAACTGTCAATGTAGGCCTCAGTTTGTTGTTTCTTCTCTTGGCAAAATATTAACCAGAATGACACTTTCAGAATCCCAAAAGACAGTCGCCGTGCATTTTTTACCTGAATTTTGCTGTTGCAATGAAGTAGAGTGGCGCCATCCCATCGAATGCCTCTTTCATTCCGGTTCATAATAATGAACCCATGCTTTCTCACCTGTTATGAGCCTTCGAAAGAATGCGTTGTCTCTTTGACTGAGTTCGAGAACTTTAGTTCAG
>CALYDF020010254.1:0-10132 GCA_944474145.2 Dicrocoelium dendriticum
ATCAAGTCATCCTTGCCTTTGCTCTTGTTTTGAGCCGTTTTTATATGCACACAGTATGAGCATTCAAGACATCCAGCCATTACAACATTCAACTATCGTGAGTCTGGTACTTTTTTACTCCTTAGTGACTTTGTGGCTGTACACCTTGCATGGGTGCACACATTGGCTTGAGATTCAACTCATGAAATCGGCGCGGGCTTAATCAACAAAACAACAAAATAAAGTAACTAATTTCGGGGGAAGTAAAATAATAATAATACTAGGGCAATGCTAATGAATAAATAGCGTATTCCATTACAATATAAAGGGAGCTGGAGGCTAATCCTATCAAATTGCACGGCAACATTGTCAAAATGGATGAGTACACGAATTATCCATAAGCATGGTGTTTCTAAATAGAATTTTTGGTTTCATCCATTAATTACATACATCCGAAAGGTGGAGAATATTTTCGCCAAGTACAGAGTTGCCAAATGTTCCTGAGCTGTTGTCTCCAAGAAAGATGAGGGAATATTTGGCGTTGCAGAACGAATATAAACTAGGAACCTTTAGCTAAATATTAAGCATTGTTCAGTCTAAAGGGAGAACACGCGGACAATTTGTGTCATCATATTCATACACTATTTTGTTGTTCTTGGACACATAGTATCAAAAACCTCCGTTAGGCCAGTTCTGCAGTAGAGTTTTAGTTTTGTATAAAACGATGTGAAATGTGAAGTTGGTCAAGACTTCGCCGCTTGTAAGATCCAAGTTATCCTGTTGTGGTATCCCTGCAAGCGTACTAAGCCCCAAGCCAAAACACAGCAGTGTGTACCAACTGTTAAGTGCCGTGTATTCTCACGAATGGATTGGTGAAGGAAACATACAAGTGTATTGATCATTAGCATTCAACGAGTATGTATTCGTCCAATCCGTAGTAGGCAAAGCACGCGCGGATTCTCGAGGCTGAGCGTATACGTCACTATCCTCCTCCCTAAATAAGCACGTTACCTGATGCAGTTGAAAGGTTGAGTACACTTCTTTGACATCGTTTCGGGATGTGGACACCGCATTATGGAACAATGGAACGGGTAAAAAAGCGGACGCTTAGCAGGTCCCGTATGATGGCCATAAAGAGAACCACAACATGGTGAATAGAAAACAAAGGCATATAATGAAAATCGTGTTGGTGGACTCACCACAATGTTAACACAGAGGCATGCAGAAAGAGCCAACCACAGTCGTGCAGGTTAATTCTGGTTGTGCAACTTTCATCACATTATATCATCTGTTGACACACAGGCTATATCTCGTAGTGCAGGTGGGTTGGGGCAACATCAAGGCGTTTTTCAAACACAGGTAAAGTGGGGCGGAAACAACGTAATTTGGGAGGGCGTTCCGTGGCTAGCATACACGAAGAGAGTAAAAGTTCGGTCGACATTCTCGCCGACTGTATTGCGTGGCTAACTTGAACTGGTGACCCCCCAAATTCATGTTGTGACTCAGTTGTAGTAGGTGGCGACAGACGTGGTTGGGGTTTCTGAGAATCTGGTGGGCCATAATAAGGTCACCACCTAGGCCCAGGCACCGGCCACTGTATAATTTTGGGGTCCTCAGTCTAAGTTGATAATGAATGTTGAACAATCCTTTGACGTGCTTCATAGGTTGTGCACTTGTCTGGCGTTAAGTTTCCCCGACAACTGCAGGCTAGTACCTTCCTGGTCACAATGTTCGAGCAATACTGACCTGGCGAGATAATGTCGGTTGCCCTTTTCATGCTTTCCTTGCTCGTAGTCGGATGAACATCTCGGGGCGCAGTGGTAAGGCCAACTTGCTATAGGTGGACTGATTCCGTCGGCGACGCTCAAACTGGTGGGATCCTTGTTTTCAGGGCCGATACAGCTGCCCATAATTTCGTCCCCAATGTCCATCCACACATGAGCTCTCCTGGTGTGGGATCGGCGGCTTTGTGATGCAACGGTCTGTGTGTAAACAGAGCCTGAGTCACTAAATCTTCCCATTGCATACAGGACAAAGGTGTCGCCTGTATACTTTCCTTTAGCGAGCGGATTGTGCGTCCAATCATACCGTTGGCCTCGGGGTTGTAGGGAACAGCTCTTACATGACTCATATCACGGTTGTAAGAACTGACGGGATTCCTAATTTGTAAATTATGGTCCATTATCTGTCAATTTTCTCAGGGAACCCAAATCCAGGAAACAGAAGTTTTAGCCACCGTATAACTGTTGATGTGTTCACGTCACCACGAAGGTGTATCTCAGGCCACTTACCGTAAAAACACGTGACCATCAAACAATTCCTCTGAGGTTGTGGGGCGAAATGAAATGGTCCCGACCTCGATCGCCAGTTTGGACCAGTGTTTCATTGGATAAACGATCGGTCAACGACCGGTCAATCCGTTAAGGGATAGTAACATTGGCTGTTGCCTGCCCAAAACCTTTGCACTACGGCCGATTTCGAATCAGTTTGCACTCATCCGGTAAAGATAGTGGGATTACGGCTCGAACCGGGGAACCTCGCGGTGTCAGCCGAAGCGTCCACATTTTAGCCACCGAGTGACAGTAGATAACGCTTGTCGAAACTATTAATGACTGATTAGAAAGCTCATTTTGACCACTTGTTGTGTGAACGGATTGCGAGTAACAATAAATATATGGACCGCGATTCACCTTGTAGTGAAACTTAGTCATTTCGCTCATGGGGAGGGGGAATTGCGATCTCGATTAAGTATATGCGTCGCAGTCCCATCCTACATGACCCGTCCAACCGGCTGTTACATCTGTTTGGTTTTGTATGTGGTGCGGAATTCCAACAGGCCTAGGAGGGCACAAGGCTGGTCTTCCAACGGGGCTAAATTCGCCTTGATCCCATAGTGTATTAGAAAGACGTCTTTCTCACAGATCGCACAATCAGCTCTCTGCACTTGTTCAACATCAGTGACTTTACACCCATACATATATGGTTGGCGGCATCCGGTTTCGGATTTGCCTGTCACTGTGACAAGCCACAGGACGCCTGCGCCTACAGAGGGACCATGGATGGCTTGCGCTGCACCATCCACAGCTCCAACCACACCCCCCATATCCAGTGTAAACCCGAAGGAATAAGACCGGGAGGCATGTGGATGGGAACCACGTTTCATCAACGGAGCCGGCCCACACTCCTTCACAGGCAAACACAAGCACACTGTATTTGGGAATCAAGCGCACACAAGGCGGTGGCTGGACCGTAGTCCGCTCCACACTGAGTGCATGGAACCGCTCTTTGAGCCTAGTACGGCAACAAGAACCGTGCACCCCGTCCCCTCCAGCAACGACCAACTGTCTCCTGGAGCCAGTATGAATGATGTAGTGGGTAATAGACAGGTAGGCACCTTGTCAACATACACATCAAGCGCAACCATACCAGGGATATCAAACAACAGCCATTCACTTTAAACGACAAGCTGGAATTAATTAAATCCAATAATGAATACAGATACGGTGGCATAACTCTTCGCTAAATTACGATATGAAGTAAGTTGGTTAGCAACAAATCCGTGATAAGTAAGAAATGTCCACAAGTTACTTAAAATGCTACAAACGCAACCAAATTACCGAAGATAAGCGCAATTAGTGTAAGCAAGTGGCCAGTTAATAGAACATTATTCAGGGAGGCAGAACAAACCAAATAAAGCGGAATGAAATTTAGCCAGCTTAAAAAGACCTAGTTTAAGTGTAAGTTGGTTTAGCCCAACTGCGGTGAAGAAGCATCAAGAATGCAACATCAGCCTCAGCATGGGGCATATATATATATATATATATATATATATATATATATGTATATATGTATATATATATATATGTATATACGTGGTTAAGGCTCACCCTTGAGTTTTTGGTGCGTTGTGCAGTGCTACGTATGCGTATAGCTGCAGTTATGTGCTTGGGCGAGGCTTTCCTCCAGAGCTTCGTTACAAATCTGCAAATAGGCGTTCTGGCGGTATTTTTTAACTTGTCCACTTACGTTGAGGATGCATTCAATGCACTGTCGAAGCAGAGGAGGGGACCTAATCCTAACCTACCGTATTTTGACTAGGAAAGTTGGCCCTGATTTGTTTTGGCTATTCACTCCTGCTAGATTTTTTGGTCTCCGCGTGCATTGTATGAAGCTGGACAAACCGCGGTCCGCTCTAGTTAGAGCGGAGACACGCTTATCGCGTCGAGTCATCGAGCGCTAGAACTTGCTTCCAGAAAATGTTGTCAAGGAAGCTACGGTTAAATGGTTTGAGTGTCAACTAGATGCTCTTGGATGGCAACACGGGACACTTCCTTTATCCTAACTACTCATCTTCATATTTCGATTCTCTTTTCTGTACTTTCCCTCACCATTGTTCTTATTCTCTTCTTTTAACTGATTTCCCTTACTCTTTCAAGTGTTCTTCCTCGCTTACTTACTTCACGTAACTGGCACAACAATGACAGCTAATGTAAGGAACGTGGGCAATAATTTGGTGGACCAGGGTATTATTTCGGGTGTTTTCGTTTTAAATCCATCAGGTAATCGGAACACCCCTATCAATTGCATCAACGACCCGCTCAAGAAGGAACACTTACGGGATTCATCCTATCGTTCCAGTCCCACCTGAACTTGAATTTGAACTTGCTTCATTAAATACCGTGGTCACTTAACTTTTCCATGGCGACGTTACTGCATTGATAACATTGTCATCGAGGCGGCTTAATCTTAACCTTTCGTCTACTTACGAATAAAATCGGATCCGATTGATCGGCTTTTCTAACCAGGTCCGAGATCACTCGATGAAGCTATACAAGACTCAATCTCATTGAGTCCGGCGGACTTTCGTTTATCACTCTAAGTGGTGGTTTCCTGAAATTCATTACCCGGGAACATGGTGTTGTAACCAACGGTGAGAGTTCGAGCGCCGACTTGATACCGTCTGTGTTGGCGTGAGTGAGCGAAACGGGTCCTAAACGTGTCCGAAGTTCGTCCGAAATGTGACCGTAACGAGTCCGAAAAAGCTCCCGATGACTCAACTTCCGGTCACGTATCGATCACTCAGAAAAATTTTGGCAGCATAACATCCTATAGCAGTTTCCAAAATCTCCCTTTAGATTGATTAGTCTAAGCCGAATTCGCGTCAACATCCCCTAGTTAACGCGCTTAATGACGCCACGACAAGTGATTTAACGCACTCATATTCGCCAACATCACCTTATTAGCGGATAATTTATTCATGTATTTAAAAAGGATACATATGTACCCTTGTATATATATATATATATATATATATATATATATATATATATGTGCCCCATGCTGAGGCTGATGTTGCATTCTTGATGCTTCTTCACCGCAGTTGGGCTAAACCAACTTACACTTAAACTAGGTCTTTTTAAGCTGGCTAAATTTCATTCCGCTTTATTTGGTTTGTTCTGCCTCCCTGAATAATGTTCTATTAACTGGCCACTTGCTTACACTAATTGCGCTTATCTTCGGTAATTTGGTTGCGTTTGTAGCATTTTAAGTAACTTGTGGACATTTCTTACTTATCACGGATTTGTTGCTAACCAACTTACTTCATATCGTAATTTAGCGAAGAGTTATGCCACCGTATCTGTATTCATTATTGGATTTAATTAATTCCAGCTTGTCGTTTAAAGTGAATGGCTGTTGTTTGATATCCCTGGTATGGTTGCGCTTGATGTGTATGTTGACAAGGTGCCTACCTGTCTATTACCCACTACATCATTCATACTGGCTCCAGGAGACAGTTGGTCGTTGCTGGAGGGGACGGGGTGCACGGTTCTTGTTGCCGTACTAGGCTCAAAGAGCGGTTCCATGCACTCAGTGTGGAGCGGACTACGGTCCAGCCACCGCCTTGTGTGCGCTTGATTCCCAAATACAGTGTGCTTGTGTTTGCCTGTGAAGGAGTGTGGGCCGGCTCCGTTGATGAAACGTGGTTCCCATCCACATGCCTCCCGGTCTTATTCCTTCGGGTTTACACTGGATATGGGGGGTGTGGTTGGAGCTGTGGATGGTGCAGCGCAAGCCATCCATGGTCCCTCTGTAGGCGCAGGCGTCCTGTGGCTTGTCACAGTGACAGGCAAATCCGAAACCGGATGCCGACAAGCATATAGGTCATTACAAGAAAATGTACACACGGAATTTAAAGACACGAAAGATGCATTTGGCGACCGCTGTGTGGCAGGTTCGAAAACGAAGTACTTATTATAGGCCGGGCCTTGGCGGTGTATGCACTAGACACACTTGGCATGGAATAGCTCTGGATAAGCTCAGGATCATGAGGAAGCGTTTACGAACAACACGCACTGGTCAGCTGACAATGCTGTGGAACCAACCGAGGTCAATAGCTCTTTGAACAACTTGGAAGATGCGCAGCTCTCAAATGCGTGTTCGGTGCTTTTCATCCGTCCACTCGAACCAGCGTCAATGGACGAAATGCGCTGGTTAGCATTGATCGTCACCTAAATTACCACCGTCAAGGTCGTCGCTTAGAAGATGATGCACGGTAAAACTCCTACAAACAACATTTCCACTTACGTCTGCATTAGAGCTTAGACTCATGCTGCTATTATCGCAACTATCTCCATCATTCGCTATGAAACGCTGCACCAAATGTGCACTAATATACTTGGCCGGATGGAATTGCTGTGTCAAAAGCGAAACATTACCCAGAAAATACATCAACCAAATATTTTCAAACCGCTCTGCACCAGTAAGGTCTCATCAGATTCTAAGTTTGTTACAAGACTGTATATACATACTGTAGACCTGAGCATCACATATGTACTTCCTAAAGGAACACATCCATCAATGTCTCTGCACCATCCGATAGAGGAGTGCTGAAACTGATTTTAACATGCCCCTAACCAATGACCTGACTAGAGAGAGTGACTCCGAACTCACGTGGTTATTGCCACTGTATGACCCAGTTCTATAAGTCATTGCACCATGTTATAACTCCTTATATTCACGATGGCCCTCTGGTAAAATGGTGTTGCGTCTTTTCTTACGATAACCAGATAAAAGACGGTGAGGCTGAGGAGATTCCGACAACATCGTTTGGTGAAAGTCATTCAAGTAATGACAGGTGAAATAGATGAAAATCTGTCAGCTTTCCACCAGTCTCTTTTTAACAAAAACTGACAAGCCACATTACACACAACATCATAGTTGCTCGGTCGGCTCATTTTGGCGCTGTTGACATAAAGGATAAGCAGAGACATGTATTGGGAGTAACTGGTGTATGTGGTGTGTATGCGGTACCAGTCACAGAAACCCAACTCTTTGCACAATGCAGTCCGTAATTTCAGGCTTGGAAATTACTACATACCTCGTTGGCTTAGTGCAACGAAGGAGCGAATTTGCTTGAGATGTTAGGTGACCAGAGGCTTTTCGGTTTAAAGTATTCGTGTTCCGTTAGAAACTGGGGTTTTGTGTGTATGCTGCTAATTTTCACCATGTGATGAACTACAAAATTGCCATCTCAGAATAGAAGCCTAAAGGAGCACAATCACCACACTGGCAAGTGAAAATAAATTCGTCAAGTAGGGTCGACTACTACCCATGGCCAAGATGTTGTAACAAAGGTACTTCCAGATAATACAGAATCATTATGCAAGTATCGTACGGATGACCTTACTATGTGGGTTAATGTGTGTGGTTGTATACTGATGAAAGGTTTCAAGATGTACTCAGTTAAGCTCTGAACAAGCGAGCATGGCTGTCTTGCATCTGGAATTTTATGTTACTAGCGTATCACGCTAGACTACATAAGACCAGCGGGCGATGGGTACGTCGCTGGTTCCCCCGTGAAAATGAACCAAGGAATATGTACACCAAAGCAAATCCAGCTAAGCGTAAGTTCTGGAACCGCGCAGCTCATTACTTTTAATACATGATAAAATATTTGTTGTGCACTAATGCAACCTGAAAAGACAAAATACAGAGCTTACGGATTGCCTAACTGATGCGTAAACGGTTTGTTACGTTGTCTCCAGAATGAGGCAAAGTTAAAACGTAGGAAAATTGGGTGTTATTTGCCCGAAAACGCCACTGCCCTACGCATTTCGACCTTGTTTGATCTTATCACCTGTGGATAGCAGGCCTCGAGCCCGGGATCATTTGGATGTTACTTGGGACCTCTACCACTGTAGTCACCAAGTCACAACCGGAAACTATCTTGCACAACCGTTAACGACTGATTGGAGAGTCAAATGGCAATACTCATGTGTTGGAATTACGACGCACAATCCCAAAGTCACAAGGCTTTTTGAGCTTTTGTTGCAAATTCACAATATGGACAGATATAAGATGCATTAAATATGCCACAAATTGACTTCGGGTGCTGAAACTATTTCTTACACGTCATCAGCAGTTTACATCACGACAAATGATGCTGCCGTAATTAGTGGCATGTACAAACGAACATCCCGACAGAATAACTGTAAGGCTAAACCATAGAAATGGTTTGATTCGCCTCTTTCCAACATGACGCCCGAGCATCTACCATCTTTTGGCATAGGTGTGGCATAATGATGACAAGTTGGGTAGTAAGGATTTGTTATGTCAGCTAATTTCTCTCAACATCAAGTAACTGCTTAAGAATTGTACTCCTTTTAGCTTTCTTGCAAATGCGCCTGCATTTAGACTTTACTTTGTAGAGGTTGGATCTCAAAGAAGCGTCGAGTAGGATGGGATGCTACTCATTTGCATCAGTCCTTGCTACCGTCACCAATTTAATATCCACGATGAATAACGACCACTAAGACCAAGTTGTGTGGACTAGAATTGTCTGTCATTGCGTATGGAACATACCTTAAGGTCTGCTTTGAGCAGCTCTCCAACGTGGTTACATAATCTGTTCTGATGTCTGGTCGCCTGTGTATGAAATCTTTAATGTACCACTTTAATTGGAGCCATTATATTGTTTGTATCTTTTAGTTTGCCAACACCTCGCTACCTTTACTTCATGCAAAATGTGTTCTTTTACAGTAAAGAAATGGTCAATAAGTATGACTTGAAAGTACTGTGCTTGGGTTACGCTGATAAAAGAGAGAACAACTGTTCGCAATGTGCTGATAGTTAGCGGGACGGAGGTGATTTCTGTTTCATCAGTCGAGTAGCCTGAAAGATATGCAACTCACGTAGCAGGCGGCTTTCCGTGATGTAATTTGCTCGGTACTTTTATCGTGAAGCACCGGAGTGGCAACAATTAGTTTGTTGAGGTGTTTGGGAGCGCTGCTCATAGGTGCTTTTGTGCTCTATATCATCTCTGATGAATTATTCCACGTGGTGTGGAATTCACTCTCTTCAATTTGCCTATTATCCTTGCGTGATGGTAGAATGGAAAAGAAAGGATTTACTTTGCTTTCATATTATAGGACGTGGAAACGACGGATATACATGGTTGGACTATGCTCCATTGTGCAGCATTCCACGGTCGTCTTGGCTGCGTGCAACTGCTGTTGCGATGGGGTTTTCGTTTGGATGATACTGACAACGGTGGTAACACAGCAGGTATCAGTTCTGCCATTTTGGTCGTTGTTTTACGTATATCTTATCACTAACAAGTACCCCGCTCAACCTATAGATTAAAATGTGCATGCCAGCTACTCAGTTTAAAGAAGTATTAATCCACGTCGCTGATGACCAGTTGGCACTCATCAGCAGTACACTTACGTTGGTAGATGGTTGTTTTTCTCATGATTTTATCTGATGTCCCTGTACATCACCATTCCTTGTAGCCATGATCTATATTCATGAGACCGGCTTTGCCAGATGTAGGTTGACGCAAGGATGGAGGTGGAGAAAAGTTGAATTGGGAGGGGATGATGAAGTCACTGACAACCAAACTTGATAATGAGGGCCCGCCTCGCCTTCGATGCTGAAGTCCACGTGACTCACCCTGTGCTTGGCTCAAGACTTTAGAGAATATGGCTCGCAGTCGGTACCAGTGGCGCGTCTGCTGTCGTCCCGTAGTCAGACTGCCTGTTTAAAGTGTTTGGCCCTAAGTTAGCTGGCTGATGAGGACGCGGGGCAATGAAAGCCGCAAGGAAGCTTTATCGCCGATGCCGCCTTATCTTTGCCCGATAGCCAGTTGTTTGTG